>JAVFBX010237377.1:0-10561 GCA_034783855.1 Mopalia kennerleyi | reverse complement strand
GGACGCAATACAGCGGCATCGGCTTCCTTTTATCTCCGAGAGCATCAATGCAACACGAAGCTTAGGCTCTACTTCCAAACCTCAGCCATCTAACGTATCTAGTCCTACCTATGTAACGCAACAGGGTAGTTCTACCTTTGTAACTCAACAGGGTAGTTCCACCTATGTAACTCAACAGGGTAGTTCTACCTTTGTAACTCAACAGGGTAGTTCTACCTTTGTAACTCACAAGGGTAGTCCTACTTATGTAACGCAACAGGGTACATGTAGTTCTTCCTATGTAACGCAACAGGGTAGTCCTACCTATGTAACGCAACAGGATAGTCCTACCTATGTAACACAACAGGGTAGTTCTACCTATGTAACGCAACAGGGTAGTCCTACCTATGTAACGCAACAGGGTACTCCTACCTACATGTGTATGTAACGCAACAGGGTAGTTCTACCTTTGTAACGCAACAGGGTAGTCCTACCTATGTAACACAACAGGGTAGTTTCAATCTGCCTACATCATTCATCTTAAATCTGTGGGCACGATCATTGATGCAATCTGCCTACATCATTCATCTTAAAACTGTGGGCACGATCTTTGATGCAATCTGCCTACATCATTCATCTTAAAACTGTGGGCACGGTCATAGAAGCAATCTGCCTACATCATTCATCTTAAAACTGTGGACACGATCATTGAAGCAATCTGCCTACATCATTCATCTTAAAACTGTGGGCACGATCATTGATGCAATCTGCATACATCATTCATCTTAAAACTGTGGGCACGATCATTGAAGCAATCTGCCTACATCATCCATCTTAAAACTGTGGGCACGATCATTGATGCAATCTGCCTACACTATTCATCTTAAAACTATTGACACGATCATTGATGCAATCTGCCTACATCATTCATCTTAAAACTGTGGGCACGATCACAGTTGCAATCTACCTACATCATTCATCTTAAAACTATTGGCACGCCCATTAAAGCAATTTGCCTACACCCTTCATCTTAAAACTGTGTGCACGCCCATTGAAGCAATCTGCCTACATCATTTATCTTTCACTATTTTCAAGCTCCAAGCGACAAAATGAATTAGGCTCAGCTGTTACTGTTGACACATTCTTTTTAAAGTCCATAAATATAAAATATGGAGAAACCAAAACTTTAAACCAATTCCAATGTATCATTTTCTAACCTCGACTATGAAACCTTAAAATGGAGCGTTTGTATTGCTCAAATCAAACGGATCGTGTAACTGTCAACAGCAACAAACAAAATCACACAAAAGAAAACAATAATCCCTGAATTCACCTTTAACGTCTATATGTAGGTATTTGATTGGTAAATATCACAAAATGACGTAATTATATTGGAACTTTTAAATTGATAAAATGGGGGAAATCAGCCTTTTGTGTTAGAGTGTGGTAGAGGTCAATTTTGAACACTGATACAGTCCAATATCGCTTGTCAAGTTGTGCTCCAGTTCTTGTGCAGGAAGTGACGACAAACTACTGTCAAAGATTCCGCCGTCTCACCAGATCGTGTCTGATTTCCTCTCCTCTTTTCCGATGGTTCTATGGACCACCTAATTGGACATCTTGAGCACGAATGTGGCCATGACGTATTCAAATTCTTTTTCGTAAACTCAGTTTCCACCAGAATTTATTGTCTTTAGACCACTTATGAGTTTTATAATACAGTGTCATAAATTATATATATACAAAAAAGTAAAGGATTATTCCATATTAAGTCAAAATAAATCGCTTGATATTCTAATTGACTCTTTCACAAAAGTCTAATATAGGATCCTATACGATTTTGGAAATCCTATAGAACAATGATAAATTCCTATAAGATTTTAATAGGATTCCATAGAAAAAACATATAGGATCTTATAGAATGTTTTTGTTAGAGCAGATATGAATAGCATCTAGTGGCCGAGTAGCGCCACGAGTTGTTTGTTTGGTTAGGATTTACTGGTGTACTTGATGGTATTTCACGTATTTGGCAACTATACACTGGCGGAAAAAAGGGAACGATTTTCGTTAAGAAAGTACTGCGATCACCTAATTTACAAGGAAACTTCCCATCAATGCCTGGGGTGGAAGACAGTCTTGTACCACGAGAAGGAGGCAGTTGATTACGCAAGTGACATAAATATCGCAATTCCGGAACATCATTGAGAAGAAACGCTTCTCGGTAGCCTCATTATTGTCGTAGAATATACATGAACCTTTATCGGCATGTGCGAAATAACAGGAATATGTAATCTGGGGAGGATTAATATAAAAAAGAAATTAGAATCAGATAGCAGTTAAATAAAGAGGTAGCGGTATTTATTAATATATTAATGATTGTTTTTGTGATTGCAGCTCCCAGCCCCGAATCCCTCCAGGAAAAAGATGCGAGTTGACACAGCCATTCTATACGTCACACTTCCGGTTGTTTTCTTCATCACTATCTGCTGCCTTTCTTCTGTAAAAAGTAAGTTGAAGAGATTGGTAAATAGAAACTGGTATTTTCTAAACGTTTTAAAGGAAAATTCTATATTTAAATAGTATTAAAATTAGTTTAACCTTCGACTCTTGTCTAAAGCCGAATTTGTGGCATTTGGGTGTACTCACCATTGCTTGGGATAAATACGTTATTTATTTAAAGTGGAATTTTGGGGCCTTCGATCAGAGCTTCTTGTTTCGATAAAAATAATATTACATAAATTACGAAACCCCACTAAAAAAAAAAAGAGGCTGAATGTCGTCTGTGAACGTTTCTATGTTCAGAACATATGATGATGCTCTTCATATCACAAGTAACACTCGGCATACCTGGATGTAAAACCTTTTCTGTATTTTAACCGATCGTGTGACTTCTGACTGCTATTACGTGTATCGATTAATGTATTTTCCTTCTCTTGTGTCGTGTCATGATGTGGCGTTTTATGGTGGAAAGCTGATCGTAACAAATTGTAACCAAAACTAGATTTCATGTTGCTCTAAATAGGCATTTCGTTTATAAAGCCGAACTCTTGAATATACATTAGAGCACAAGGTTAACTATCTAAGCACTGTCACCCACATATTGAAGATTGAAATGCGAGATATTCATGAGATATTTGTTTTCCTGGAGGTATATACCCGTATTTTTGTAACAATGCACATTCGCTCTGAGTTCAACAAGACTCTCCTAAAGCTGAATGTAGTTTTGTTACGATTTTGCTGATTGAATTATGAATTATGCAGCGCCCAACCACAAAGCGGGATTTTTACATTTCCCAAAATGCTACGAAATAATTAAAATTGCTATATAAACAAAATAGGAAACCCTACAATAGTTCAGTTAAGGATTGCTGATTGGCGCATTGGAATATAAACAAGCCAACCAGAAACTTTGATTTTTACACTTCCCAATATGTTACAAAATAATTAAAATTCTTACAATAACGTAACTCGAAGCCCTACAATGGATCAGGTAAATGTATTTCACCTTTGCAGATTGGACGGAAACTTGTTGGGACTGACTGTATATAAACTATATAAAATGAAACTATGTGCCAAATGAACATTACACCTGGCTAGTTCTTCATCCTCTTTCCTTTCCCTAATACGTAAGAGAAGGAAAGTCGATCAATTTTTTTCTTCGTTGACCTTTTTATTAATTGCTCGCGACGATGGAAGCTGACAATCCGATGCTTACGTTTCCATGACTACCGAATTGGTATTTTTTCGGTGAAAAGGCACGAGTCATTTTAAATGAGTACCGATATAGGCAGGTGATTGCCCACTTTATCTGCTCAGCTAAATGACGCACGAAAATGTTTTCCCATTCCAGGTCAATATGCTGCCTATGGTGGAGGTCTATCAGAAGACTTAACTAATGACGTCCCAACAGAGTCTCAGGAACTTTCTAAACGGTGAGTTCATCTCCCTAGACAACTGCTTGATGTTACAAGTTGCCAACTCCCGAACAGTGAATAATCGTCGTTGATATGTCGAGCACCAGTAATTATGATATAGGTTTTAAATGCTGGTGTGGGCTTTTGGTCTCGCGGCTCACGTGGGGAGGGGCTGTAGGGAGAGAAAGTGGGAAGGGAAGGGGCGAGGCATGCAGTAGGAAGTCAGAAGACAGATAGAAGAGATTTCGTAATGCCCGATTTGCTATACAGATAAATGTAAACATTATTATATTACACTACAGCCATTCCACTGAGTAGCCATTGATTGGATAGGGATGTTACAACATAAACAAATCGTCACAATTTTGGCGTCATCTTATTGTGACGTCAAGGTGATGTCCCGACGTTATATTGCAAGTTTTACAAAGCCTTCACTAATGTGAAACGCACACAGTTACTATGATGTCTAATATGGAAGGTATTGTGCCGCCGTGACAACAGGGTGTGCGAAACACATTTGTGAAATTGTACCACCATTGCTGTTTGTGACGTTCTTTGGTTTCAAATTTTCTGAAATCGTTTTCATATATCGATGCCACACCGGCGGATTTTTGTAATGCAACGTCATCTAACTGTCTGTTAGGCCGACGTAACCTTTTTGACAAGCTAATCTAAGTCTCTCGGTTTGAATCTTAGGGAACAAAATTTCGTCTTACAACAGTTAATAGAACCTGTGTGCATCCTTAGCGGAATAAATATATCAGGTTTTTTATGTACACCTGTATATCTATAATCTAAAGTATAAAAATAGTGACTTAACAAATGGTTACATTGTGATAGACTATAGTTTTTTATTTTAAAACGTATTGAGTGTACTCGATTGATTGATTAATTGGTGTTTTACGCCGTCCTTAAGGGTATTTCACTTATATGATGGCAGTGTGTTCCAACAATGATTGACACTAGCACAACCAAGATGTGAAGCGTTTCCATAATGTTGAAATTTAATCTTCCTTCAGTGCTAAGTAAAGTCAGCATTGCTACTCTACAAACAAACTGCCCTTAGCCGAAGGGTGCGTGTTCTCGAAGTAGTGGAACTCATGATTCTTGTTATAGTCCTGTTGTTGACAAGCTCCCTAGAAAAGACATTAGTGAAACTAAACATTTCGCACAATTCATTAAGAATTCTTATTATTGGTCACGTTGCACACACTTCATAGAGAAATATTAAAATAATTTTCCTGGCGAAAAAAGGTTTTTCAATTTGCAGTGAAATGAAATAATCAACCTTTCATTCAAATCCCATTTGCCTTTTTTTCCTTACTTCAATTCATTTTGCTAATTCATTTTGTGAGCGTGTGATATAAATGTTTTTTGTGTTTACTGGTGCCAAGCGGCTGTGGCAAACATCACTTCTAAGATAAAACTTCCTTTTTGATTTGATTAGCTATCTTGTGAAGCCTGATGCAGAGCAGTGCTTCTGTGCAGAAACTCATAAACGATAATGTCACAAAACACTGCTTTGTTGTTCTTTCGTGTGATTGGTATATGCTTTGACAGAAATAGAAAGAGTACAACTGCATAAACCGGTGCTCTCTTATTAGTGTTTGTGTTTTGTATATGGTGTGCTCGGACACATAGACGACGATTATACACAGTGCCCGCTATTATGTCAAACGATCGCATATAGTCCTCCTTTTGACAGAGAAATGTCTCAAAAGAATCTATAAAAGTAGCTTTGATTTCTACATCTATGACAGCATTTGTTTGCATGCCTGTTGAAACATATTGAATAAAGAGAATAAGTAATAAAACCCTGTCTTCTTCAAAACATGTCGAGTGGATCAATATACAATCAGTGTCCTTAGACCCCTTCGCTGGCTCCTACTTCTGTTTTCTGTCTATCTAATCGTCCAATTCTTTCTCTTTCAATCTTTATTCAGTTTTTAAACTTCTTCATTCTTTCTTGTTTTCTGTTTTAATTTGCTCCGTTTTTTGCGTCGGATTAATTGAATGGGTATCAATTTTCCTCTCCTCAGGGGATACTTATAGTATTCTTTCTCTTTAACTGGTTGTTTTTACTCCGCATTTCTTTCGTTTCCTGTCGAACTTTTCTTTCGGAGTAGAATACAATTTCGCCCAACTCGCCAACTTTTTCTTCCTATTTCCTTATTTATTTCTTTCATTCATTGTACTCACCCTTGATATCTGTTTACCTCATGTTCACTCTTCGTGAAACTCTAGCCTATTTCGTCCGTCCGTATAAACCGGCCATCATCGTTGTCTTATACGTAGGCCTAATAACATACCTATTCTAGTTAGAGCGCCCATCAATCACCGATCTGTTTCGGATAACAAAAACTATTTAATCTTCCAATAAAAGTATTTTTTTTATTTGTCATCGTCTTATTTTTGGAATAATTGGTTATCAGAAAACACGACTTCCATTGCTACCTTGGCACCTTCCAATATTAACCTCGATGAGAGAAAAACCCAAGGGAAATGCTATTGTTTTCCAGTCATTTAAAATATTGCACCCAGCGTGTAACTTTGTAAAAGGGCAACTTAGGGACAAAAAAAGTAAACTGCGAAATGTAGCCTACAGGGACGTTACTTCAATATTGTCCAATCAAATTAGACGGGAGGGTTTATCTGTGGAGTTCCACGCTCTGCTTAGCAACGTGTTTGTTCTGGCTTGTGCGGGTTGATATAAAATTGTAACTGGATCCCAGAACCGTTTGATCTTACTAAAATAAATACAATTACTGTAATTGACAATGCCATCAGCCATGCAAAATTAATGCTCGGGCGTTCAGCGGGCAGAGTTCATGATATTTGTTCAGATTAACAGTCTCTGTACGAACTACGATTCAATGAAAAAAGCGCAGTGTCCTTGTGTGAAACAGACACTGGGTGCTTTGCCTTGCTGGTGTCGTACTTAAGGGTAGTTTTCGTATACATACTGACTCTGTATTGCCTGTAGAATTGGCGGGGAATTTGGAGGAAGCCTTTCGGTTAGTCATGTAAGATACGACGTCAATTTTATTGTCTGCTTTAGGGTAAGCTTAAGGGAAAGGTTTAGTATCAACTTTAACCCAGAACTTAGAATTCATGATATGTTTTACATGACGGTTATGTCATCTCTCACAGCAAAACCGCCTGGGTGTGTCTCACTCGCTACTGCATTTCACTGTCTAGCACCTTTCAATGTAACACGAATTCTGGGCTACATCTCAACCAAATCGTATTCCCGCGAGAGTTTCTATAGTGGACGAGACTAAGACAACTCTCGTACGCTATACCAGGCCTTAGCGCATTAATTTCTGCCAATATTTGGGGCGACGTATACCGCAGACCAGCAGATAGTGCAAAACAAGATGGCTCGGATGTATGTTCGAGTCAATGTCGAGACGTAGGGAGTGGAATCGATTATATTTTAGAGTGATCTCATCCCTCTCTGTGACAAATTTGACCACATATACCAAGGGTGTTTCATTACTAACAAACTCTTCTATTATGCTGATAAAAATTACATGCAGACAGATTTGCATAAGCCTGACTTTGTGACTCTGTTAAACGTTGTGTTCTATTATGGACATTTAATCCGATGCTAGTTTAACATACTTGCAAACTCGTACATTTTGTGTATCCACATTTTATCGTGTGTGCCCCATATATTGTTTTTTTTTTGTATACCACCGTATATATGTAGTGTATCACCCATATATTGGCTAGTGATGATGTCAACCCCATATATATATATATAATTGTGTAATTGTTTTCGTGTATAAATAATAAATTAAATCACGTGCTTAAATTTCAGTCAAAATGGTTTTACTGTGCTGTGAAACACATTGTTTTGATTTTTCCTTACCTATTTCAGATTGTATATTAAATACCCCGCCAGCAGCAAAACGGGGAATTCAGGCGAAATAATGATTGCCAGTAAGGTTGACAACACGAAAAAATGATTGCCAGTAAGGTTGACAACACGAAATAATGATTGCCAGTATAGTTGATAACACGAAATAATGATTGCCAGTAAGATTGACAACACGAAATCACGGACACGAGACTTACACGGTACTACATGGACATGTACCTCAATATACACAACGCACCCGTCAGTCCAATCACATAAACAGCAACACAAAATACGGCTTAGAAAGATTGGCATTCTATAAATTAGCGAGTTTGGACGACGTATCTGGAAACAGGGCCACCAAGAGAATTTTGGGGTCCCATGCAGGTCAAAGGAAAATTAAACTGCAAGACAGACAAACTATAATGAATTGCATGCCGTTGCCAACATGGAGTGAAGTGTGGTTCGACTTTCATAGCACACATGAAGAGGGTCCATGTGCCGAGTAGGCCATATTAAAATAAGCCATATTCAAAATAAGTCAGGGAAGCAAAAGGGGATGGGGGTGTGTGTGTGTGTGAAGGGGTCCCGACCCCTTGCAACGGCCATGTGCTACATAATTCATGCAGATGAATCATCTTGTATCCCTTCGTAATTTTGCCATACATTATCGACACACCATATTTCGCGTTAAATCGACTGGTCACGACAAAATGTTAATGTGTATATGATAGGGTCAATACCGTTTCGCTGAGCCGTGCATGTTAATCAGCTGACGTCATTATGCAATCGCTCTTGTTTAGTTTGCTGGCTGGGTACCAACACATGCCCCGTTGTTAACTCTTGTATCGTTTCCTTTTTACTCTAGGTATGCACGACTATCTTATTCTTCCCCCAGTAGATGGCGCTCAAGATCTAGTTCCGGTATAGGAGATAGGTACAATAGGTACACAGCATTTATGGATGGTTGTTTTTTTCTATTCGGTTTGCAACATTTGTGCACAATTTACCTTGATTTCATGCATGTCGTATTGTAGATGCACGCTTTTAGCTTCTAGTCATTAGTTGCTTTCATTCGGGAAACATCGGGCATATCCGTCGATGGTTTGGTTTTTTCAGAATAAAAATGCATGCTGATTTCTTGCAAAAATTAAATGTAGTGTAGCTTTTCTTGTACAACTCTCTTGATACTCATTCAAAAGTTACATTCCTGAGGCCCTATTCAGTTTTAACCGTTCTTGCCAACATGTGACACAGACAAGATAGGTTTGTGGTGGCGGGTCATTTATAGTCCCTTCCGTTTGTTCAAGGTGTGTCTTCCGGTATATACAAACAGTTGGCACTAAACCTGGCTGTGACACAGCCTTAAATGACGTCTAACCCCATTTTCTTGTGGCCCTTTTATATGTCAGGTATCAACGCCATAAATACATACTCGAAATTTTCACAAGGAACGTAGGAACAGCACTGCCTTCGATGCGAGCGTAAAATTAATCCTTCTAGGCAGCTCCCCGCCTCAAATTCTTATCCATCGGTGCCTGGTCACACAAGGTATTCGCTTTGTAGCGATGGGAAATGCCGAAGAATTTAAATTGGAAAGCGTTCTAGCTGGATATTAAAGGCTGGTTGGTGTGAAATAGAGACGTCAAATTATCAAATATGACCGTCACCGAGGAATTATGATACCAGCCCTCTATGGATATGTTTTGAGTCTGGGAACAGCCTAGAATGACTTATTTTACAACCGGATCGAAGGCAATGCATCGTAGTTCATACGGTCCTTGTAAAAAGTAAGGGCATGTCTTTATGGCGTTGATACCTTACATATAAAATAGCCACAAGGAAATGGATAAGACGCCATTTCAGTGTAGCGGTAAGATAGCTAATACATATTGCCATTTGAAATGGATGACAACCAGACCTTTGTACCATGGTGGTGCTTAATACCTTTGGTCACCTTGTTTTGTGCCGGTAATAAAAGCGCCAAATCTTTTTTTTTTTGTGGGGGCGGTATTCTGAACCAGGACATGACAGCATTTCACAGAAATGAGAAACGATTATTTCTTTTTGAAATGCTCGTATAATTTCGATCGAAATTTCGTCATTTGTAGTTTTTCATTATTCATTAAACGGATATTTTCTCACTTATTTGGCAGCATCTATCGAACTACCGGAAACGTCCGATGTATCCTGTGTGTATATTCGTTATATAAAGCGCTTATAGTGAAGTTGTAAATTATTGACTTAACACCCATCGATTTGGTTGGCCTGCATTCGAAAGATAACAAGGTCCTTTACGTAAAACAAAATGAATCAAGAGTTATTCCCCTTTATGAGTTGAAGTTCGTACTATGTTCTTTAGGTATGCCCGGTTGTCGCATTCCAGAGGTCGGGGTAGATGGAGGTCACGTGGTAGAACAGGGGTATCCGACATGTATAAAAGGTAATGTATGGAAAATCTGAACATCTCTTTAGAGTGCATTGTTGATGCTTTATTTCTTACATTGTTAATACTATTACACCAAATAAATTAGTTTACTTAGTAGAATACACCTTGAACTAAATGAACAGTTTTGCTTGGAACGATTTGAGTGGAGTTTTTTCGGTACAACCTTAAAGGGGCACTAGCGCCCAAAATAAGGACTTTTTTTGTAATTACAGAATCAAATGATTTATACTTATTTTTCTGAAGAAGCCGAAGTTAAAAGCTTTTCATTAATCCCACCTTTAACTGTGTAGGCTAAGTGGTATTTTTTAGCTAACTAAAAGTATAAAATTTAAATATTCTTCCAGAAAATTTAAATTA
>JAVFBX010237376.1:0-20125 GCA_034783855.1 Mopalia kennerleyi | reverse complement strand
TTATTTAAGTATAGGTATACGAAGAATTACCTGAGAAAATAGAAGGATCTGTGATACTGTTCAACGGAAACGACCAAAAGTCTAGAAAAAGTGTTAGTGCTTTGTCGCACCCATCAGTTTCATGTTCATCTATGCTTTCTTCTATATGTTCTTTGGTCGGCCAACAAAATGCCTGACACAGCTCCTGATAAGTTGATAATCCTTCGCTCCCGAGAACTGATCAATAACATTACTTCTTTGATTCCAGGTAATGACGTGTCACTCGACTTGAGTTTTCTAACAAAGAGCCTTAAATGACTCGGAGAGATAATGAAATGAGCGGGAACAAGAACAGCTAACTTTGGCCCTTAACCAGACGTAATAATTGTGGGACAAAGGTGATTGAGTAATGTTTGGTTTGGGCTTAATGACAGATGCGGTCGGCAGGAGACGATCGAGTGTAAGCTGTCATGTAGGATGGAATAAATGTCATCTTAGTAGTGGACATGTAATTGAATAAACCGAGCTTTATTTAGAAGACCAGTCAGCAAACACACTGGCGCAATGATGATTTCAATTTGAAATATCAATTTTAAATGTATCTGTATTTAAAGTTACCTCAAGGCGTGTGGTGTGCACCGTGGGATATCATTTAAACACTAAATGACATGTGGGGCCCTTGTCAAATCGCCAAAGGCTTAATATCCCTTTGAAAATATGTGTGTTAAACCGACTTATAGAGCCGTAGAACACAAGTACCTGAGCCGAATTATTGAAAACAATAACAAAAAATGATTGTTTCGACACGGTGCAACTATACCATATATATATATATATATATATGATGCTTTAGACACCAAATGTACCTTAACATATACCTTTCCTTGGCGTCTGAATGCAATTGGTCTATTACTGACGTAGTCATTTTTAGAAAAAAAATTTGTTTATGTCATGTATATTTAGCGTCAAACATATGTGAAGCAAACGTTTAAATATCATTGACTAAAGCATGTTTAATATAGTTTGTAACACGTATAAACATGACCCGTGATGCAAGGACCAATCGCTTATCTGCTTTGGCCACTCACAACACGGTGAACGGTGGGTGTTTAGCCTCGACACATTTCAATAGGACATGATCCCTGACGTTGTTTTTGCCGTAAGTTATTAACAAAACCAAAACGTCAGGACCACTCGGACTATTACTGACGTAGATTGCACTGACTCCCTCAGACAACAAATTAATAATAATGCACTTTTTCACGCCACCACTTATACCAACGAATATCTATCGAAAAAGCTTCCACGTGTATATTATAACTGTATATCGTTAGAGTGAGTTACTTTCATTCTCAGATTGTAGCTCTGATTAAATTTCCTACGGCCATTATTAAGTTATCACCTGACGATATATTTCTTTATCGTGTATCTCACATCACGTATCTGTCATTGTGTCTGGACAATGAAGTATTTGGTGCGAGGTGGCCAACTAACCTAATCAAAAAAAAATTAAGGTAACATATAGGATTGGAAAGCACTGAAATATAGTGATATATTAAACGGGCTGTTATCGAAATTGACGTCCATGAAGCCGATGTTACGGACAAATCGATATTTACCGTCATGTAGAAGAATAAAGCCCATAGTATCCGAGACTATTCATTCGTGTAATTGTGGGTTGGTGGAAATATTGTTTCTGATCCAGAAAACAACTTTTTCTTTGCTTGAATTCCAAACTTTGTAATTCTATTTTACACTTATTTCATTCCTTTTCACACTTATTTAACTTTCTTGTGTGGAAAGCCGTATGAGTGACAATGTTACTGGCCAGGTCTCAGGAGTAGACCCCATCAACTTACAAAGGTTATATCTAACTGACAAGATTTAGTTAATATAGACCTTGTATTGGTCAAATAGAGAACTTATGTAGGAAAACAAACAAACGAGGTTACCGGTTAGATATGAAGTAAGATGCCAACATAAATTAACATTAAACACTTTTGTTTCAGAGTTTATCGCGTCTTGAGGGCCGACATTAGATTTGATCCCGATTACGGTCTCCTGTTCGCAGAGGTCAATAAACGAGACCCCTATAATTGCGACAAATATCACTAGAATAATTATTTTGTGACATGCACAAGCCGGATACTAGATTCCTATTTCTATTAACTCGCTTAGATGGAATGTTTGGAGCTTTCTGTTGCTTTCGTCCGCTTGGAGCTATACGGGCAATATC
The DNA here is from genome assembly GCA_034783855.1 of Mopalia kennerleyi. Classification (NCBI taxonomy): domain Eukaryota; kingdom Metazoa; phylum Mollusca; class Polyplacophora; order Chitonida; family Mopaliidae; genus Mopalia; species Mopalia kennerleyi. Next base: position 17,910 of record JAVFBX010237376.1, on the reverse strand, counting down.
TGGATGCTCAGGATTTAACAGACTTTAGAGATTCAAAAATAACTATAAGACTTAATTGCAAATTGAATAAATAGCGGCAGAAAACAGATAAAATTTTGGGTGTTTAGTTTCTCAGAATTTGACATAACATTAACATTATATCAGTTTCTATCATTGAATATCCTAAGAACTGAACAAGAGTGCCTCGCTTTTTAACAAGTTTGCTTTGCTTTTGCTTGAAGTATCCATAGAAAATCGTATAAATATAAGATATTTTTTATAGCGAATATTGGTACATTTTCTTCTTTTCGGTGCAACAAATTTATTTCTCTGCGATTCACAGTTTTCGAAAAATAAGCAAGGTTTCTCTATTGAATCTGCCAGAATCTGAACTGTTGTAAATTGGCTGTCGATGACGCCTGCATTTGATCGCACAACATGTGAGCATTGGGAGATTATGTTGTAACACACATGCCTATAATGATCACTGGAACAACAAACCAACAAGAGACAAAAAGGTACACAGTGTAGAGCTGCTATAGGTTGCTGTGATCATCCGAATCCTCTCTTACAACTTGCTCATGGCTTTTTGTAAGTTGACTGAAACCTGAAATAAAGGTAAAAAATTAACTCATTGTAATTATATTTTGGATAAGCCTCGACTCCAGCCAATTAACCGCCTGTTTTGCTGATCTATCTAAGTGACGGGAATTAATGTAATGCGATTTGGTGACTCACATTTAGGATAGGTGAATCCATTCTCGGTCAGGGGTTAACCTAAAAACATGCCTTAGATAAGTTTAATTCCAACAAGAACCAAAATACACTTAGTGTAAAGCAAATGTTAAACATGTATGACAAACTTATTATATGATCCTAAGATACCGACCGAAAACTTCAGTTCGCGCGTAATGTTACTACTGTTTAAATCAATGGTTAGCTACTGTTGCTTGTCGTCAAATTGTCAATCACAGCTTTTGATTAAATTTGTGGATTAGAAATAATGTTTAAGATTAAGATACTGATCGACTCGGAAACTGTAGCTAATATAGCGCCGGTACTCTTGTCTAGGTATCATGTTGATTATGACGCGGGTAGATAAATCTAAATGGAATATCAATAGCAACATGACACAAGGAATCCTTCGAAGTGAGGTTTGTGACATTGATTTCAAAACACTTTAAGTGACTAAAATTACCATGTGAACACCAGAGCATGTGGGAGGGAGGCGTAGACAGAAATAAAACTTAGTGACAGTTAATCCCTAGCGGACTGGTCCACACTGAATTAAATTGTCATTGATTATTGATTTATCAGCCAAAAACTCTATAATCTTAAATGAGATCTGCTCAGACAGACAGTGTGATGAAGAAGATACATTACCAGAATATCCTATTCTAACTCACGCTTTCTTCAGCAATAAAGTAATTGTGATCGTGCCTGGCTAAATACCATATACAATATTCCACAGTATGGTCTAGGAGTGTGTTTTTGTTGGGGGGGGGGGGGAGGGGGGGGGGGGTTGCTCTCGGGCAATCAGATAACTGGACATATAGTATAGCTTAACGAGTCTTTTTATCCAGATGGAGTTAACGTTACCCACCTAGCAAAACAGGCGACAGAATCAAAAGGAATGTAATATTGGCCGAAGACCGCATCCTAGCGCCCGCGAGGAAGACGCAATTGTGTACAAGACGTTTCTTAGTCAAAGTTTTATTTTAACCTAGAGAGCATAAATATTTATTTAAGAGTAAATGAAACAGGTTGTTAGCTAGAACAATGTACCAACACGTTAGATAGCAAAATGAACGGGAACCAAATATTGTAGCGTGAGTTCTTTAAAATCAGGCAATTTGATTGGCTGGTTAAACACTTAGTAACTTATAAACACGCACGGAATAATATACTGTTGTTATATACGCTAAGAAGAAAAAGTTCTAGTTAGAACCTTTAAAGGTTCTTCGGAGTGGATCATGTAGCGAACCTTTATTGGTTCTTTGAAGAACCCTCTAAAAATGGTTCTTTGAAGAACGTTTCAAAAGCGTCTTTGACAAAATGCAAAACTTGCTTGGAAACTTCTCCCAGTTCGACAATCACAAAATGGAGAACATGGACGATGGATTTTCTTTTCATTTCGTACGGAGAACCATGTTCCTTGGCAAAGAACGCCTTTTCACCACGAAGAACCTTTCGGTTGTTGATTTTGTATGAAGAACCATTTACCACCATAGGTTCTTTGAAGAACCTTCGTGACGCACAAAGAACCATTTCAGAACCTTTTTTTCTTAGAGTGTATGTTGTTGTTGTTATTTTACAATAAATATTGTAAATAAATAAAATCGCTGGTCGTTTTCTTTAGACTGTTTGGTTACTACCTTAACAGTGTCGACAACAGACGCCCTCCACATACGGCAGATAGGCAACGTGTGACAGCCAGTAACGATTGGTTTTGATATCCTGCCTGGTACAATAGGGTCATTAACTGTGGAGTTGATATCCAATCAGAAATTGTGGGTGATACCCTGCCTTGGATTGGTTGTGATATCCAGTCTGGTACAATAAGGCTGATATCTTGTCAGTAACTGTGGAGTTGATATCCAATCAGAAACTGTCGGTGATACCTTGCCTTGGGTTAGTTGTGATATCCAGTCTGACACAATAGGGCTAATATCTTGTCAGTAACTGTGGAGTTGATATCCAATCAGGAACTTTGGGTGATATCCTGCTTGGATTTGGTTGTGATATCCTGTCTGGTACATAAGGGCTAATATCTTGTCAGTAACTGTGTAGTTGATATCCAATCAGGAACTGTGGTTGATATCCTGCTTGGATTTGGTTGTGATATCCTGCCTGATGCAACGGGGGTGATATCCTGTCGTTAAATGTGGAGCTGATATCCAATCATGAATTGTGTGTGATATCCTGCTTGGATTTGGTTGTGATATCCAGTCTGGTGCAATGGGGGTGATATCCTGTCGTTAACTGTGGAGTTGATATCTAATCAGGAACTGTGGGTAATATCCTGCTTGGATTCGGTTGTGATATCCTGTCTTGTACGATAGGTCTGATATATTGTCAGTAACTGTGGAGTTGATATCCAATCAGGAACTGTGGGTGATATCCTGCTTGGATTTGGTTGTGATATCCTGTCTAGTGCAATGGGGGTGATATCCTGTCTTAAACTGTGGAGTTGATATCCAATCAGGAACTGTGGGTAATATGCTGTCTTGGATTAGTGGTGATATCATGTGGGTGATATCCTGTCGATAACTGTGAAGGTGATACCCAATCAGGGACTGAGGGTAATGTCCTGTCTGGGATTGGTTTTGATATCCTGTCTGGTACCATAGGGCTGATATTGGTAACCGTGAAGTTGATATCGAATCAGGAACTGTGGATAATGTTCTGCTTGGGATTGGTGTTGGTATACTGTCTGGTACAATAGGGCAGGTATCCTGTCGATAACTGTGGAATTGATATGCCATCAGGAACTGAGGGTGATATCCGGTATGGCATTGGTTGTGATATACTGTCTGGTGAAATGGGAGTGATGTTCTGTTGGGATTTGCTTCTTATACCGAATGTATTCGTTCCAGTGCTGCATACAGTCATTAAATAGTTTCAATAGAGATCAACCAAAGTCATGTTTTGTATAATAGCACGGGACGTGTTTTCGTCCAACCATTCCAGACATCTCTGAAATTCGTATTAAACAAAGATTAATTTTCACTTAAATCGCAGAAAATAATTGAGATCAAGATGTTGCATGAAAGTTATCGTTACAGGCTCAAACATTATATATACAGACTTCAACCACCCGACATAAAGGGTAACGTTCTTCTTCTCTTATTAATAACGATTAAATAGTCTGTCTAACTGTTACCTATATATAAGTTTTATATAACCACAATTTGGTTGCTCCTTTCTCCTCTTCAACCCCTCCACTCTCTCGACTTTCTAACGTTCTAATGATTTGAGCTTTAGAGACAGGGACTGGTTGAGTTTCTTCATTTGATGGTTCCGTGGTGAATCGTTTGTTTTCAATGGCAAAAAGATAGAAATGTCCCATTTTGGCATTGAAAAAAACCCTATGAAATGTTTTGATTTTTTACCATTATTTCTTAAATAAACGCGTTTGAAACCCTTCATGCGTGACTTCTGTGACATTTTACGAAGAGTAAAACATTAATAAAATATCAGTTTCGAAATAAATATCGGCAGATGTGCCGAACACAACAGCGTTTGCATTTATTTAATTTACTTACAAATATTTTTTTCAATTACTAATAGAGCGTTATGGATTATTTATTTTAAATAAACAAGCAAAAAACAATTTATAGAATTAGGTATAATGTTTGCTGCAAAACTTGTTCATTAGTTTCTGGTTTCATAGAGTTTCGAACTTTATAAGCGAATTGGATTTTTTCAGGAAAACGCTTTTTCTTGGATATGTCGACAAACTTTCGATAGGCCATCTAATAATGGCTAAATGTGCCTAAATTAAATCTGATTTAGATAAGATGATTTATAGATTTCCAGATATATTGAGCTTGTAGACTAGCAGTGGTGATTGCCGCTTCTTGGTAAACAGAACTCACAAGTCTAACGATCTTTTTTTGATGGACGGTAACAGAAAGACATTTCTAAACTAGATTGAGTCAAATATGTTTGTTTGTTTGTTTGTTTGTTTGATTGGTGTTTAACGTCGTACTCAGAGTCAAATATGTAAATCACAAACCACATCTGGTAGCACTGAAAATTGACATGGAAGAATTTTTAAATTTAACATGTTTAGTTACTTCTAGTCAGGTTAGAAAATTTGGGTGGGATTAGCGTATCTTGAGAAAAATAATTATAACTTGTGTAATTCTATAACTACGCCAACTCTAGTGCATAATAACCTATCGAGCAAAAACCATAGTATTTAAAAAAAAATTATGAAAGCTATTCGTAATCTTACAACACTATATTTCATAAGTGCAGGTTTACTTGTTTGTTTTGCATTCCACCCCTTTGAAAGACTTTGAACGTGGGCTTAATAATACTTTACTTTCACACGACTATAGCGTTAATTACCACAAACCGTTCAGCAAAATAAACCATTAAAAAACAAATGTGACATGTCCCCTGCACGCTGCCGTATCTTTCCACTATCAAGATAATATCCATAACTAGCGGAAACGAGCTCTACATGACTTTAGTATCAAGTTTGATTTAATCTCTGATGAGCAAATACTAACGTATGAAGTCTGCTCATAAGGCTTTTTGTCGACAAATATATAGTTTCACTTAAAGTCGCAAATAAAATTTCCCACAAAACTTGGTTGGTACTGAGAATGCCGCCTGGCCTGTTTAATTTCCATTTCTAACATATTCGTGACATTCCAGTCCTACTTGCAGTGAATTTTATCGACTTAACAGCACAGAAAGTCTGTAAAAAAAATTTCAAGACAACTCGATCTCAACCACTTACGTCACTCGAGGAAGCTAGGGTCAAAGTTTTTTGGTAGTTTTCGGCGCCAGGAATTCAAGCGATAGGCTCACGAAGTCACACGACAATTGGATAAGAAATGCATAACATTTGCTTTCTAACCCACTAAACAGATATTTTCTACGATTTTTTTCATCTTTAAATAATTTATCGAAGTTGAAGATAAATAAATCGCCCCAAGACTCTTGACGGCAGACATCTTATGGCTTTCCCTTTGAAGAAACTGCCCGAAATTCTCCGAATGGGTTTGGAGGTTTCCGTGATGACGGGAGAAGGCCGGTAATTTGTCATTTGCACCATTTTGACTTTAAGGCGTGACAGCTACACTGTCCCTACCCTTAACAGTTAACGAACGTTTTGTCCAATTTCAATTATATTTATGTGAAAATCGTCAAGAAATTTCAAGCTGTGCTCTGAACACTGTCTTCCTGAATGTTTTGATAAGAGCAAATTGCTTTAGTTCTGAATAAGTTCGACTGAGAACTATGGAAATATTCATCGGCCTTAATGACTAAATATGCTCTAGTAGTGTAGGGCCTGCGAGAGAGTTGATTGGAAGACGTTATTGTGATAAGCAAGTACGACTATGGATTGATTAGACTTCTTGTTTGGCTTTCCCTTTGGACAGTTCAAATCCCAACCATTGTCTTACGGGTACTCGTAGACCAAGTCCTCCCCTTCAATCGGTCCTAAACACCTTATATTACATCTCCAAATCAACTACAGTGATCTAGTCACATAAATCTGACTGCAGGTGTCAATCGGCTGGATAGTACGTCTGTAGGCGTAGATATAAACATATACAGCAAGCCTTCAAACCTCAGCAATTACCTGCACAGATTGTTGAATTACTGTCATCTCTCCTTGTTAATATGACCGATGGCGTCTGGTCCTCGCCCGAATTAATCACCGAGACGTTCTATTCAGCAAAAGTCTGTGTGTTAAAGATAAACTCACTAGTGGCTACATCCTTACTTATATCGATAGTTTCATTCGGCAAAATGAGATATTTCTCAGTGCCAAGAGTGTCTCATCTTCGCAGGAAGTTAACGACGAACCTATAACTATACCATGAACGACTTTAGAGGCATTTGTAGACCGCCAGCCCAAAGCGTTTTGGTCAAACGAACGAGGTACAAATATCTGACCACAGTAGTATTCTTTTTCTACACTAACATTTCCAGATGTGGACGTATGCCGGGGTCCTTCTGCTGCTTGTGGCCCCTGGTGTCCTTAAATAGAGGCAAAAAAAGGCCCACTAAAATTTGGGCTAGATCAAATATTGGAGATACAAATGGCCATCAGACGTCCCTAAAGTGTGACCCCTAAATCATCTTTCCTACATTTGATCTATCGTAAATATTTTAAGTTGTTTTGAATAATTATGCACATTCTGCAGATCACAGAGATCCCTCTTGCAGACAAGTTGTCTGCTCCAAATCTAGGGTGGATCAAGCATCGGCGGAACCACATGAAACTGATTTTAAATGATAAAATACAGCCCATAGAACGTCATATGGCCCGTGCCATACAAATTATCTTCTGCAATAATTATCATATCCTACAGTTGAGTTACAGTAAATATTTAAAGTATAACTTGCTACAAGGTTTGAATAATGGTACGAAATCCACATGCCAGAAAAAATGTAAACTTCACAGAAATTGCCCAAGATGGAATCCCGGCTCAATTTCCGCTCAAACACTCTCTTACGATTAACTTAGCATAAATTATCCTTCACATCTTGCACAGTACAAAGACCCACAGACCCGGAAGGCGCTTTCAAAATGAAATCCCCTTAATGTAGCCTTGGTAGATATGGCAGCCAGACAGAGAGTTAAAAAATCAACCATTTCAAATTATTTCCAATCTGTGCTTCTCGCTGCAAAAAGTGTATTTCATTGATGTATGTACTTGCATTACGCTGCATGGTTTCAATTGTATGGCTTCAACTTCACCCAAGTTTTTGGGACAATTTGTTTTGTATTTTCCTTACACTTCAAAATCAGGTAAAATTCCCGGGAGTCCATCGATTGGCATTTTCAGAATGGTAATAGCTTTAAGCTCACCGCAGATCATCAAAATTACCGACAATTGTCGAGTAAAGCTATCTTTGGTAAACTGTTAAAAAGGGGAAGTTTTGGTATTTTTTTTTTTTTTGATTTTTGTCTAAATTTTTGCTATTACAACTCTGCTCTTCACACCCTCCAATTAGCCAGACACGATTGGAAAACATCATTCATGTCTTGTTGGAACCCTTCGTTAATTTTACGAATAACTATTTTACTTAGGCTATTATGACTCATTGAAAAGCTTGTGGATTACAAATATGTAACTGTAGTCATGGTCAAATAATAACTTTGGAACTTAAATATTGTAAATTGAATAAATGTCGAGACAAAAAAATGCAGTTAATTTTTTGTGTTTTTTTTTATTCAGAATGTTATTACTATAGCCCTTAAACTAAAGGTGTTCCTCATTTTGTTTTTTCGAAATTGCTAATGACAAAATTATTCCACTTTTTGTCTGTCTCACATTAATAAATCGTTAAAGAAAACACACACCAAATATAGCTTTCGGAAAACATTTCTTCTATGAATTCAGATTGTCAATGTCAATGACTGATAAAACTAATTCACGGCTCAAATTTTACTTTTTTTGATTGGAATTTGGAAGTCATTTTTTTGCAATGCAAAAGTTTAAATTAACTTTTTAAAAAATGAATAAAATGTATCCATAATTTGACCGCAAATAGAGTAATTTACAGAGCTATTATTGTAATCCTTGCCTGTAACTGATATATTTCAGTATGAGAGGGCTTAGTGGGTAGCATTAAGATTTCATAAAAGCGCCGTCGCTGTTCAATCAGGTTTGGGACAACCTTGGAACGTCGGACATGATTTGTGAGCAGCAATGTGTCTGACATTTCATGATCTATGGGATGATTTTGTGCCTGTAATATTTTACCAACCCCGAATTGGGGGCCCGACTCTTAGGATGTGTGTTAGGCACATTGTAGCTGACAATCTGTCTAGCAGGGGGGAGGGGGGGGGGAGGGGGCTGTTTTCTTCGGGAAGTGAATGATTATTCAAACCGTGTAACATTATAGGTTATTACACACAACAGAACCCAACATGGATTCTCGGTCAATTGCGAGAGAAATGACCTATCTACCAAGGCTACGCCAAGGGAGCTTCATTTTGAAAGCGTTTGGTGGGCCTGGGTGTATTTGTACTTTGAAAGATGTGAATAATAATGCATGCAAGGTTATCTGTAAGAGAGTTTTTAACGGGTTATTGAGCCTGTCCAATGTTTGGATTCCATTTTGGCTGTCTAGTACTCTGCTATGTGAATGATTATTCCAATCTTGTATCAAGTTATACTTTCAATATCTACTGTAGGTCACTTGTAGATTAGGAGGGGAGGGGCCTTTTGAGCGTGGACGAGTGGTACTCTCAATATTTAATCTAGGTCAACGGTTGTAAAGAGGACTTGAGGCCCACGCGTTGTGAAGGACTGGCGGCACCTTTGCATTAGAACATTTGTTTGGCATGGTCCATTTAACGCTTTGTGGGATTTGCATGATGATCAAAATTTGTTTCTTGCGGTACCTCCAACGTTAAATTTAGCCTAAACTTTGCTGGGCCCTTTTGAGCGTCTGCCAGGCCCCCATTGCAAGGAGACAATTTGTCTGGCAGAAGGAGGATCTTTGTGCTCGAGTGGTACTCTCAATATTTAATCTATAGGTCAGTTAAAGAGACACTTTGACGACGTCTGGCGGGCTCTTTGCAGCAGATAATTTGTCTGGCATGGCCCATTTCATGTTCTGTGGGATCTTCTTGATCATTTCAAATCGGTTTCGTGCGGTACTTCCAATGTTTGATCTAGCCCAATTTGGGACCCCTTTTTGGGGCGTCTAAAGTTTGAGACGAAAGAAGTAGTCTCGCTAGGCAGGTACGTGTGGCACAGCTAGTGCCCCTTATACGACAGCATTCAGTCTGAAACCGAGTCTTTTTAGGGTCTGCAGAACGCTAGCAAACTAAAACCTGTTTTTCCCCCTCTTCTATCTGAAAATTAAAATGGAATCGAATATCTGCTGCGACACTCAGGTGGCTTTTCCAGGGGGTACTTGGGGTGAATGGTTTGTTATTAATGTCAAACGGGCTGCTAATGTTACATGTTGACGTTTACGAAATCAGAATATACATCTGATGGTTCGCCTTATCTAAAAAAATTCTTTTAATTTACCGTTATCTGAATGATCATCAAACGTTTATTTCTTAAATAATCAACTTCTCCAGAGTGAGATTATAGGTGGTTTGGGCAAAGATTTCTGAATTATTTCCACATGTGGAAATGTCCAACAAGCCCTGTATTTTGTCGGTCCAGTAAAATGCTCCAGAGAAATGTACCAGCCGTTGGTCAAGATTGTCATAAAACAACCGACAAATTACCAATATGATGATACATTATACGCTTGAACATACTTGGATCCACACTGGTGAATTATGATCGAATTAGTCACAGGTGAAGAAGAGTTATTTCAGCCTCACTGCGATTTAGTTTACCATAGGGAAATCTCCCAAGGAAATAACACGATGGGTTAAGAAGGCATATTAGACGTTTTCCTTTATGAGGATTTCTAATGTCAACCGTTATCCTACGGCTAGACGCGGTGCATCACATTTTCTCATGGCCCGCCGCTGAGGCTTAGTGGTAGCTTCAGCGGCCGATTCCTCGAAGAGGTTCGTGACTTAAACAAATATTAGGGGTAACCGAGTTTATAGATTTGCATTTAAGGTCTTGCTGGACCCCTTGTTCGATTTTCAGAACACCTTCTGTATTTAATCTATTATACAGAAGAGTATAAATCTGAACCATATACAGTATATATTTTTGGAAAGTTTGAAGATTCCATATTTATAAATGTTGTGAAAATCCTATTATTATTTCTAAACATATTGCAAAATTAATAAATGTCTACAGGAAAAAATAGACTGAATTTTGCAAGACTTATTTCTTGAAGTGCAATAACGATAAGACTCAATAGATTAGTTGACCTAGTAGAATAGTCCTTGACCTAGTAAACGGTGCCTCATTTTTTTAATAATTTTAATTAGATCGATCACAGTTGATTTTTTGTCTATCCCACCTTGAAAAATCTTATAAAAATGTCAAATTCAACTTTCAGAAAAATTTAAAAAAATCAAGGACGAACTTATAAAATAAGACACCGTTTACTAGATTGCATCTTGCTCTTTACAATGCAAAAAAATTGCATGTCTCTACCATGAATAGTTTTCTAGAAATGCGCCATGAAAAATGTAGTGTCGACTGACTTAAAAGTGAAGTGCCAGAAATAGGCAATTAAAGTTTTGCGACTTGTATACTTGATCATGGGGAAGCTAAGTTATAGGCTTAAATTGAACTGTTTGTAAATGGAATTTCGATTTATGTTTTTCACCGACATATAGTTTGAATACTTAACTTTTAATCTAAGCGATACACAATTTGGTTAATTTTGAGCCCAAGGCGTCAAGCAAAACCTTAATACAGGTTAACGATCCCAATAGAATACATTCTAGATCCTTATATAAGGTAAAGATAGCTAAAAAGTGAAAGCTACTAGCACTTCTGTTAAAAATCCTAGCCTACAGTCAGGGTGCGAGAGAAAGAAATGGCGGGTTGTCAACAGATACTTGAACTTAGGTCCGTCTTTTTAAGAAGGCTAATGGGCGATTTCACGTCTCGTTTGGCATATAAAATGTGTGAGGAAATCCAGTATATCAAATATTATTGGACATTGCTAAAAGAACCCCTAAAAAACCCTTAGAATTACACAGTTATGTGCACTCTAACTCGGTATCTCTAAAGAAGACTACAATACATGATAGACTTTTACAGATACAGAACTCTGCACGTAGCGTTATGGGTGGGTTTGTCCTAGCCATAAAGTTTCTAACAACAGGCTCCATGTTTTGTTTTATCATGACATAATGTACTCTTCGTCTAGCTAACATGACTCATGCAGCTGAAAGTCGCCCATTTCACAACCACTTACTTGCCACCAAGGAATAAAATGACGAGCCAAATCCATAACAAAACAAGGATGATAACGATAGCAGGTCCAGCCAGTACCAGCCAGCTAATGAAAGTCAGTGGAGAGTTTAGGCCATACTTCCGATATAATCTGAGTAGAACGGAAACGAGAAAATAGAAACACATTTATTACACTCTTTATAATAGTGTACATGAATCAATCATAGACTAAACTCTGCGAATAAGTATTTGTTTGAAATTTCACTATCACTAGGAAAAAATACAACTATGCCAATTGAAGACTAAGAAATGTTCATTTCTATTTAAATGAATTATGTTGGGGGAAGTACCGTTTGCGTTGAAAGAAAAACGGTAAAAGTACAACATATATAAATAGATACAGACAAAGTAGTTTCAAAGGTTGTTTATGTGGAAATATAAGTTTAGAAGAATAAATAGAACAAGAGGTACACGCAGTATTAAGTAGTAGGATATATCCTGGTCCGGTCATAAATATGTTACAGTTCAGCTTTATACTATCATGTTTGGTTCAGTCTAATTAAGACTGAACATTAATTAATTGAAAGGTTCCGTCCTGTTTGGATGCAGATAGAAATAGAAAGGGCAGAAGCAGTGGTATAAAGGTGAGTAAATGAAGAAGAGATATCCATCAAAGAGAAAAAAAGAGGAGTAGACGTAACAGTAGATGTCAAACAGATAAGAGATGTAGTAGTTAAAACAGCAGTGGTATAAGCAGTAGAACAACTTATAGTGTAATGGGCATTTAACGTTTTGTTTGTTTTGTTTGATTGGGGTTGAACGTCGTACTCATGGGTATTTCACTGATATGACGACGGATTGTCCACTTCACACTGTTCCTAGTGTGGTGGAAACCCGGGAGGAAACCTCGTAAAAACCACTGCCGCGATTTCTGGAGCCACAACTTGTGACTCATTCATATACCCAAGGGTCGACACGCGGATTCGATTCTGTGGACGGTACATCGAAGTAGGCTTTAGAAAGCGCCCTCACTAAACACTTAGCCACGGGCCAAGCATTTAACGAAGCAGCAGTAGTATAAGAAGTAGTAGTAGTAGTAGTACCTGAAGCGACATGAACAGTCGCGATAATAGAGGCAGTAGTTTTCGCAGCAGCATCAGCTGGTACAGAAGTTGTTAAGGATTAATAGTTGTAGTAACATTAGTTATTATAGTAGTGGTAGCACCAGTAATGCAGCCGTAGTGCTTGTACTAAGTGAGTGAGAGTAGCAGCATCTACACAAGGCATACTACCGAACTTGTGTCTTTTCACCCTTGTCAAAATTAGCTTGAAAATGTGCGAACATTTCATTGGATTTATGAACTTGCAATCAACCAATCAGAAAGTCGTTAACAACTCACGTCTGTCGACAACGAACAAGCGTGGCGCCCCTGTCAATTAACATGTCTGCCATAACGTTTGACCTCTTTCGTTATAATTATGAATTCGTTCGGTATGTTAAACATCCTATCCTTCCGTCCAAAAGATTTCAAGACACAACAATTTACGCAGTGGTCCGGATTCATTGATACAACGATAATATTCCCACCTTACATCGGGAAGATGCAACAGTAGTAGTGTTTGCGTCAAAATGTTTTCTACCTTTTTAAAGGGGATGAAACTATACTTCAGATACGATTTCTATTGAAAACATGCTTGTTTGTCCTCTTTCAGCCTATAAGTGTAACGCTTGCTGCAATACATTGTTACTCAATTGAATTTGATTCCATTTAATTTATCAGTTCGTCTTACAACGAAACTTTATGTGAAACGTGGGAAGGAGTCGCCATGTCTTAGCTGACATAAGCATAGATGAGTAAAGCAAACTGTTAAAAGCAGAGAAATGATAATATAAACTCGTTTAAGAAGACACAAATCACCTTTCCCCACGTAAAATGCATAGATTTAAACCATATCCTGGAATTAACAGATGAAAGTTGGTAAAATCTTACTCGTCGGTCATACTAATGGTGAGAAAGTTGGTTGGATGTCCCGTCAGCACAGCTGAGGATCCTAGCGACGCTCCATAGGCAATGCAGAGTGATAATGCTTTGTATAAATTGGCAATTTCGTCATCCTGAAAAGCACTGAATCAAAAAATAAAAGCAAGAGCAATCAAGTAACCCAATAAGATCAGATTGAATTGTTAATCACATCGAAGAACAAAGGAAATTATTGAATACGCAGGTAAGAAAGAAAACAGGTAGAACTATTAAAGAGGAGGAAACAGGAAAATTCACTACTGCATTTCTATAAACTTGGTTATTAACAGCAATTATGAATAGGCATGATTTAGTTGCTTAAACAAAAATCAATTTAATTGAAAAAGTATTGGAAATTGTCCATACGATGCTTCTGTTGAACTCTGTGTCTCTTCGTGGTCTGCGCTTCTGTCTTCAGTTTCTTCTAATTCCATATCGGTACCTTTTAGGGATAAAGGAGTATTTACTCGTTATATACCACAGGTGAGTTGTAGGTTATTATAATAATTCAACAGATGCGGCATTACTAGCGTAGCAGTTAAAATGAACCAAATTTTTGTTATCGCTGGGATTAAAAGTTAGGTATTCAAACTATATGTTGGTGAAAAACATAATTCGAATTCTAATTACAAACAGTTAAATTGGAGCCTATCATTTAGTTTTCCCATGATAAAATATTCAAGTCGCAAAACTTTAATGCCAATGGACATTTACTCATTTTGCAATATTTTTAGAAATAACGATTGGATTTTCACTGCATACACATATACGTATTCCTGCGTATTCCAAAAATATATACATATATATAGTACGGATTTATACTATTCTACATAAGAGACTAAATACAACGGGTGCTCTGAAAATCGACCAAGGGGTCCAGCAAGACCGTAATAGTCATATCAATTTTATTTCCACGCGTTTGTGTGGTAAGAGACATTTTTGTTTGGAATAATTATTTAATGACATTGTATGGACACGGGTGGACAGCTGGGACTCTGGTTGGATTCTGTCAATTAATAACTTAAATCGATGTTCAAGTGCTTCTTATTATACCAAATAAAACCTATGACATTTCGTACAATTGTACGAACATCTTGCAAAATATCTCTCATGTAAAACGTATGAGAGAACCTTAAAGTATTGAGGAATTAAATAGCTGACGCGTACACTAAAGAAAAACACTCTTTACAGATCGTGTTTTTTGATCAGGCAAATTTTCGTTGGATTTGCAGTATCTGTTATCTTACCGTCAACTGCGTCGACATTTTCCAGTTTGTCCATAACACTACGTACAATGGGTAGCATCAGTATTGTTACACCTGCAGTAATGAACACTGATAGGATAGCCGTGGACATCAGCATCCCAAATATCAGCCTGTAGATAACAAAACAACTTTATTTAACAGTATTTCAATGACAAGACAAACTGTGAATTGATCTCACAAGTCGGCGTATCTAAGCTTCTAAATTCCGCGACAAAACAACTCTCTTTTCATTGAAAACCGTATGTAAAAATATAATTAACGTATTGGAGATTAAATTTATGTACATTCTCTATCGTATGTGCTCCGCAATGAAACGAAAACGTTCCAATACAGAGAACCATTTCGGAGGACAGTTCTACACTATTACCTGATACAGTGGTTAGAACTGAATCTGCGAAGGAGATAAGTAACAAGTGCGTCAAAAAGTTATGTTATATTTCTGAGTTTTCTTAACGCCATTGGGCTGTGTCAGAGGGTGCATCACAGTACATTGTTCGAAAATGTTTGCGCATTACATAGCAAGTAAGTCAGGATCTCCCTTCAGTAAATAAAGAACCATTTGAGTTGTGGAACATTAACGAAGTGTGTAGTTATACAACTCACGTCATTGTCAAGATCGAAGAAGACGGTTTTAATTGGCCAGATGAAACTGTATTAAGATAAAGTGAAAATATATACTAGTATAGGTTGTTTGTCTCACGAATAGCCTTCGGTCTGCATAACTAATATTTCAGGAAATTTGATCTGTTCATGTTGAATTCGTTTTATGTTAATTATGTGACGATTCTATTCTCAACCCACTTTTTAGTTGAAACAGCAGTACAACAACAACAACAAATGTATCCATGGTCCATGTACAAGCAAGTCAATTGCAAGGCCGACCCACATCCTGCCGAACACTGAAACGAGTGATAGCGATGGAGGCACTGTAAAATGAAGACAACCGTACCCAGCCATTGGACCGAGCTGTTCGGTGTCGATGGCGCCATGGTCACGTGGGAGCAAGCAGACGGAATAAGATAGCGCAAAGATGGTGTGGAATGTGTTATAACGAGATGGCTCGAGAAAAGTGACAGGAAATTATAGATACTCACCAGTGTGGTTTTGTCCCGAATAGCATAAGTATACCAAGAGATATACGTTTGTGAAGTCCCCATTTTTCAACAGCTGTAATCATTCCGAATATACCGAGGATTGTCATGGATACACTCTAGACATAAACAAATATGGATTGGTATTTGTAAATAAACTCGTTTTCAAACAATTGTGTTGTTGGCCAATGGTCTGTACTGGAAATTTTATCACGTTGATATATACATCAGATTAAGAGACAAATAAATACCAATTTATATGTTCGAAATATCATAGTGCCGCATTTAGTTCAAGACTCAACGAATTCTAGTGTTTGATTTTTTGGATCTATCTTTATACTTCCATATATACAACAGCAGTAACTTTGGAATGCTAGCTTTTTTTACGATTCAAACGATTTTTACGATTCTTACGATTTTTACGATCCCATACATGTTGCACTATAAATAATCTTAGTAATACTTGTTACTAGTGTTCAACCTTTCTTCTACATAGTCAATTTGAAGTGGTTATACAGAAATTGATTGTTTCGGTACAAACGCCTTAAGAATAAAAACGTTTCGCTTCAGACCAAATGAATGTAATTATTAACCATAACTTAACAAATGATGTTTTGTTTCAAGAAATTATTATATAATGTTATATGATGTCATACGGCTGCAGATCACATAAACTAGTATAAACAAACTTACATATTTCTAAACCAACAATTTGTTCCAATATATTTTGAACAACATAACATTTTTTTAAACATCTAGATTTTCCGTTACTGCGGCGGAAAAAATATAGTAACACCACGCGACATACTTGGGATAATGTCACCGATAGGGTGTATCCCAAAGCTGCAGTTCGTGTTGAAAAGCTAGAATGTACTTGCAGGTTACACAATGCACAATAATATAACCGGTGCAAACACTATGGTTTGTTATCCAATGATTTGTTTGTTGATGACGACAGATTGTCCACTTCACAATGGTACCTGCCTAATTACGGTGGAAAACCGGGAAAAAACACCTCCACAATTGCCGGAGCCACATCGTGTGACTCAGTCATATACCTGAGGGTCGACAGACGGACTCGATCCTGTGAACGGAACAGCGAAGTAGTCTTTAGGAAGCGCACTCGCTAACCACTAAGCCACGGCCGTGGGCCGGGTATTCAATGAAAACACTCATTTTATACCACGTGACGATAGAACAGACAACCTTATTCAATCCTAAATTATGGCGCGAATAGCACCGTGAATGCATGTGCCAACGCTACCAAAAAAAGGACCTGAACTGTCACACTGGATTCAAACTAAGAACGGTACATCTGGATGTGTGTAACCAGGTGCATCGCCGATAAATAGCCTTTGAATACATTTTATTGTAAATACAATGATATAGCCTTTATGGTAACATAATTTTGATATGACGTGACCAGTACATAAAGTTTGGTTTATAAAGCCCGATTAAAGACGAGATGACTCTTTTTGTGTTTTGACTAAAAGGCGACTACTTATAAATAAATCCTTATTGGACTAAAAAACAGATGGGCAACTCTGTGAGAACACAAAATTTTATATTGGCATTATTTATAATATCGGGCAATATATACCGTGGGCTATGTACATAGCCTAACTCACATAGCATGGTTTGTCCGTTTATAAAATACACTTTGACATATAACTTAAAAATTTTATAATTTGCAATGCTTGGATTTTCTTGTTTATCGTCGCATTATTTATAATATCGGGAAATATGTACCCTGGGCTATGCACATAGTTTAACTCACATAGCATGGTTTGTCCGTCTATCAAATACACTTTGACATATAACTGAAACATTTTATAATTTGCAAAGCTTGAATTTTCTTGTTTATCGTCGCATTATTTATAATATCGGGAAATATGTACCGTGGGCTATGTACATAGCTTAACTCCCATAGCATGGTTTGTCCGTCTATAAAATACACTTTGACATATAACTGAAACATTTTATAATTTGCAAAGCTTGAATTTTCTTGTTTATCGTCGCATTATTT
>JAVFBX010237365.1:0-10562 GCA_034783855.1 Mopalia kennerleyi | reverse complement strand
TCCCTAAGATGGGCTCCTAATCGGTGGTTATAAAAGGTTTTGAGCACATACTCAGCAGAGTACAAAATGAATGCAACTCTTGAGCACACTATTGTGGAGCTCTTCTGTCAATAAAGGTACAAGTGCTCTTCACTGATTTTGTCGGCTGCGTCGAGGGGATTCTGTTTGTCAGTGATATTATTTTTTGACGCTAATGAAGGTATACTTTTCAAAATCAATTACGGTATGCAATAAGTCTGTTAAAACCATCTAATACATTTTTTAGCATGGCCTGGACAGTGCTCAGTAGGATTTGTGCTCAGCTGAGCATAGAAAGTGTTTTTTTTATGACCTCAGTTGTCAAACAGACTCAGGAGTCGACTCAACTGAGCACAAAATATGATCTTGAGCATACAAGTACAGCATGACTTTTTTAACCTTGGTCCCTGATCTG
Source organism: Mopalia kennerleyi (assembly GCA_034783855.1). Lineage (NCBI taxonomy): Eukaryota > Metazoa > Mollusca > Polyplacophora > Chitonida > Mopaliidae > Mopalia > Mopalia kennerleyi. Next base: position 10,129 of record JAVFBX010237365.1, on the reverse strand, counting down.
TATTACAGCCATGATAATATTGGTATGCACTGCATAGGAGAAGTAACAGCCGGTGACCTGTGTCTATTGTATATCTGATATCACAGCTGCCGCTGTTATGAATCATTTGGGGGTGTTTTGGAATAGCCAGTACTTCAATACAGTTGTGGAATGTGTAGTTGAACACAGCAGGTTCAATAGACAGGACAAACCTGGTGTGTCTAATCAATACAGCCCTGTTCCCAGTCACAGGTTAACAAAACAGAGACAATGGGGAGAGGGAGATTTTTGCAACAGCCAGCAAATTAAAACAAGCAATTATTAGCAGGATTTCACAGAAAAAACAGAGACTATGATAACATTTTCTCTCTGCCTTTCATCAAAAGTGTGGACAACCAAGAGAAAAGCTTGTAAAAACCACCCCAAATGACAACAACATCCCCACCCATAAATGACAACCACATCCCCACCCATAAATGACAACCACATCCCCACCCATAAATGACAACCACCTCCCCACCCATAAATAACCACAACATCCCCACCCATAAAGGACAACCACATCCCCACCTATAAATGACAACCACATCCCCACCCATAAAGGACAACCACATCCCCACCCATAAAGGACAACCACATCCCCACCCATAAAGGACAACCACATCTCCACCTATAAATGACAACCACATCCCCACCTATAAATGACAACCACATCCCCACCCATAAATGACAACAGAATCCCCACCCATAAATGACAACCACATCCCCAGCCATAAATGACAACATCCCAACCCATAAATGACAGCCACATCAGCCAAATCAGCCAACAAGTCTTTGGCTCAAGGCATGAATATGGTATATAATTTTTTGGATGTTTTCTTTGAGAGAAATCAGTCTTTCCATCAAAATGTTTGGGGGTAACAAAAATCATTGATATAAAAGATTTATGTGTTGGCCAAGAATAGAAAAAATATGCAAGAGGCTCAACAGCTGTCGCAAAAACCCAATGTGGTACCACAGCATGAAAACAGTGCAACATATTGAGATACATTCGGTTAAAGGGTTAATGTATGACGGAAAGTATTATCAAAACATATTATAATAATCATATTTATTTTTTTAAGCTACACTAACATTTTTAATTTGATCTATGCTTATTCTGAACTGAAAGTCAATTGACTTACACGACAAGGGTGCTAATGGAAACAGCACAGTTAGCCACTCAGACAGGTAACTTTCTAATTCACAGGTGTTCTGGGGAGTCAGTGGCTATAGGTTGACTCAGGGGCTAAGCCAGAAATCAAAAGTATGGTGTCCAAAATGGTCATTTTGCTTCACTTTTGAAATAACTGGGTGTCCAATTTTGACAGTTTTCCTATCTCCTGCATGGTAAAGTTTCTTAAAACAGGGTGTCCAAATGCAGCATTTGTTGACTGTCCACTTGGAAGGGTGTCTGCCCTTGGGTGGACTCGAGAACTTTAACCACAAATATATTACCAATGTGATTTATCTTTGTAATTACACATAGGCTGATACATTCAATTTAATATGATTTTCTTGTATGAATGACTACATGTAATACATGCAATACAAAATTGCTGAGGTAGCATTTTTTGTTCTCGTTACAGTGAATGAGAAAGGTACGGTACATGCAACACAAAATTACCTTCAGTAATTAGTAGTAATCAACCTAAGAGCTAATTACTCTCCATAACTAATTAAGTAATTATTGATGTTTATCTTTTCTGTTTACTGTTATGTATTTGTAAATGTCAAAGTCAAAACCAATCTTCGAAGAGGACACTATCCTGTTACGGCTAGGCATAAACTACAATCTGCACGAAACATGACCTTTTAGTACTTGATTGTTACGACTTTTATTTGGATTACACTGTACTACGAGATATTTTATTATTGTGATCAGGCGCTAATTACTGGTTACCATAAAGCAAACCTTAGGACACTAAAATAAAATACACCCCGTAAACGGTGTCTTTGATTACCTTGAAGACAAACCGACAGAGACTCTTAAGCATAACTTACCTTCACCACTCCAGCCTCATGCATAGTTATACAATTCTCTGGGTTTTTCGACAGTTGGAATAAGGCCCTCGCTGTTGACCTATGCACTTGCTTGTCCTTTGACCTCAGGTATTTGACTAAAGGCGCAACAGCACCGTGATGACCGAACGAGACTCGGTTGTTCCCCCAGTTACAACAACGTGCGATTGCCTCGGCCAAGTGACGTCGTAATTTGTCGTCGGTCTGAAGAAAAAATCAATGAGAGTTGCATTAAGTTAGAAATTATTTGGAATAAATAATCCTTTACATAACTTTAATTAAAAACAACAAAATGGGATAAGACAAGAAATTATTTTAAAATATATCCCACGAATCCAGGTCGAGGCAAGCAAAATTTCTTTCCTTACAATAAAAACAAATATATATTTCACATCTGAAACCTGTTTTTTTCCCCAGTGAATGCATAGACATTTTGTGAATATGTCTGACGGTTATCTATAATGAACACATGGTTAACATTGACTTAGAAACTTGCATGCAGGCAGACACCCGTGCACCCGTTCAAATGGACACCCTGGAGTGAGCAATTGCCTCATTTGGACACCCTGTTTTAAGAAACTTTAACATGCAAGAGATAGGAAAACTGTCAAACTTGGACACCCAGTTATTTGAAAAGTGGATCGTGAATGGTCTCAGTTGAGCATGAAATCACCTCTTGAGTATAGTCAAGGACTATAATAACCCTGACCTCCACACCTGAGACAGTACGGTGTGCCCTAGTTATTGAGAGGGATGGACATCAATTCTGGAGCTTTATATACTTACTAACAGACATAGTCATGGTAACGTGTGATCTGTAGTAGCAATTTTAGGGGATTCCCTCAATTGGGCTGTTTTGTTTGACAGATTTTTTTTTTTAACAAATCAGAACATTACACATGACAGAGAAATCTGAAAGATGCACAGTTACTGTGGACTGTTTACAGGCCTGGCTATAGTTCCACAAAGCGATCTTAGCCTAAGTTGACCTTAATTGCCATGATGACACAGTGGCTTCAGTACTAGGGCCTGTCTAACGAAACATGCGTAGCCTACGTTGGATGTAATTGCCATGACATCCAGTACTGAAAGCATTGCATCGTCTTGGTGATTACATACAACGTTAGCTATGCATGCTTCGTAAGAAAGGCCCCTGGTAGTCAAGATTATTAAGATGAACTAAGGCTAAGAGCGCTTTGTGGAACGGGCCCCTGATTTATTCTCACTGTAAAGGAACTATAAACTTACTGTGTTTGTCAATTTAGCCAGCATGGGGACTACACCGTGATCTGTAATTACAGCCAAGTTCTCCTCATCTTTGGCGATATTTGCTATGGCGGCACAGACGCTGGCTAAAACTTCTTTATGTTCAGACTTCAACAAACTGACAATCAGTTCCAGACCACCCACAAATGACCTCACCATCTCCCCAGCATCCTACAACATCAAACACAGAAGTTAACCTCAATAATATTTTTACATTATTTCTACATTATAAGAAAAAAAAAATATTTAAATTAATTTTATCTTAGAGCTGTGATTCTAATAATTTTTTTAAATTTATTTTATCTTTCAGCTGTGAGAAAACCCCATTTATTTATAGCCAAAGTATATATTATAAGGGTTCCTGACTTTTTAATAAATGTCCACTAATTATAATTAGACATTAATTTTTAATATATTATCAATTGCTGAAAAAGTTAATCCCTTTTAATCTTATACATTTAAATTGAAAAAAAAAAAAAAAACAGATAAGGAAATATTTGACCCGTATATTTACTTATTATTAATACAAGTTCAAAACTTTATCACAAAACAAGTTTGTAAGCATGTAGTGAGTGACAAAAATGTATGTTTGATGTGAGTATCATGTGACTTGAAGAGATTTCTCCAGCAATTCCAGCAGCACTTAAGCACATGTAGTGACTATAATCAGTTGTGATTTAAGCCATCATATCCCATTTTTATATGTTTATAAGTTTTATAAGAACGACAGATTTTGATAGGAAATTCATTAATTTTTCAATTTCCTGATCCAGAATTTTAATGTGTTTATGAATATCCAAAACAGGAAGCTACTAGCTTGTTCAGGTATGCAAACTTTTGCTTTTGCAATTATTTATTTTTTAATCCTGTTTGATGACGATCATTTAAAAGCATAAAATCTTTAAAAGACTTTGTTGGTAACTTGGGATGCTATACTTTTGGGGGATTTAACAACTAACCTTATAACCAGCGAAGGTCTATCAGAGGGCTTTTCTCATTATGAGGATTTAATCTCATTTGAAACAGGAATTTTATTATAATTGCAAAACATACAAAGACTTTTATAAAATAAATTTTCGGAAATATTTTGAAGTAAATGGAGTGAAAATAACAAAAAATGGTCCGAAAAACATGCCAACAAATTCTGTCACCTGTTAAAACTGCTAGCATGGTTCATGTTTATAAAGTTCAAGAAACAAATGCTTGGTGAATGTGAGCAAGGACTAAAAGATGAAGCTTATGGTGAAATACAGCACATAAATTATTTCAAATATGCAAATAAGATTTAGCGGAAATATGAATTCTGTGTTTAATTGTGATTTTAATCTGTACTTATGTTTTTGTCACGGCATAGAAAATAATATATATAAAACAATTCATAATTAATATTTTAAATAGCAGATACCAAAAACAAAAAATTTATCAATTGAAAATGTTGTTTATAACAGTATTATATCCAATGCTACTACTTGTGTTCCTTGACCACTCATGAATAGTTCACTTGTATGACAACTATGATATAGATTTTTATTGTTGCCTTGTGAATATTTGGCTGGAATCTCTTTAAAGAACCCTCTAAATGTCCCAAAATGAAACAGGCACTCTGTACAACCTTGAACAGGCAATCGAGCAAGAAATTACTTAGTCAGGACCGCCAACACCTTCATTAAAAATCTTAACTACCATAAACAAAAACATTCATACTACTAATGCATGCATCCATGCATACACAAGGAGATATATCTATAGAACAACTGAATCCACAATTACATTGCTTTAGACACCGATATACATGTGCATGCCAAATGATGACCAACTGACAGTTACGCAACTGGATGCAATCAAGTACATTGCTTTATAGGACACACATATACATGCCAAACTTTGACCAACTGACAGTTACGCAACTGAATGCATATGTACATTGCATAAGACACACATATACATGGTAAACTTTGACCAAATGACAGTTACGCAACTGAATGCATATGTACATTGCGTAAGACACACATATACATGCTAAACTTTGACCAAATGACAGTTACGCAACTGAATGAACATGTACATTGCGTAGAACACACATATACATGCCAAACTGACGAACTGACAGTTACGCAACTGAATGCATATGTATATTGCTGAGGACACACATATACATGCCAAACTTTGACCAACTGACAGTTACGCAACTGAATGCACATTCAATTGCTTTGGACACACATATACATGCCAAACTGACGAACTGACAGTTACACAACTGAACGCATATGTACATTGCTTAGGACACAGGACACATATATACATGGCGGATGCTAAACTTTGACCAACTGACAGTTACGCAACTGAATGCATATGTTACGTGTACATTGCGTAGAATATAAACATGCCAAACTTTGACCAATGTGACTGACTAAGGTGACTGAACAATACGTGACTTACGCTTCGAATTGGAATCATTTCCAGCTGGCTACTGTTACTAGCGGAGGAATTAGATTTCAATTCTTTCACAACTGGCTTATGACTCTTTTTAAGCGCATTTTTGCCTTTCGGTGAAGGACCAGATTTAACTTTTGGCTTCGAACGAGATACAAACCGTGGTGTTGGTTGGATTGGCTTTATGATAAAAGTCATCAAAATATGTTTAATATATCTATTGACATGTCAGTTACATGGACAGTATTTCAATCACAATATAAAGTTACTAATGCTCATGTAAAACCTAAATCAAATAGTTCCACAGGGAAAAATAGTTCTACGGGAAAAATAGTTCTACGGGAAAAATAGTTCCATGGGGAAACAAATAGTTCCACAGGGAAAAATAGTTCCACGGGAAAAATAGTTCCAAGGGGAAAAGCAGTTCCATGGGGAAACAAATAGTTCCACAGGGAAAAATAGTTCCACGGGAAAAAATGTTCTATGGGAAAAAATAGTGCTATGGGGAAAAAATAGTGCTATGGGGAAAAAATAGTGCTTTGGGGAAAAAAATGTCCCTGTGGAACTATAGTTCCACAGGGAAAAATAGTTTCATGGAGAAAAGGAGGATGGAGTTATCAATAGCTTTCATTTTATATCGATTGATATATCTTTTTTTAGTATTAAGCTTACATATACAGTTGTATATTAAACAGCGATATCATTTGAATAAGTAAATACTCAGATAAAATATGGCTAAAAAGCTTACAACTGAAGATAATGGAGACTAACAAAACAGGAAGAGACACGATTGCGGTATTTTAAAAAAAAATTTCAAATATAACAATCAACCTACATATTCAATTGATATATAAAATATGTAAAAAAAATGAAAAAAAAAATCCCAAAGAAAAACAAAAAAAATCAAAATGTGAAATACCTCAGTTAGAAAAAAAGGAAATTGCACCACGATGAAAATTTTATTAGGGGGACAACAGTAAATAGTGTTATATTGTTTTTACAGAATTATGAAATATGTTGGTTTTTTAATAATAAAATATTGATGAGGCGTCGATCATGGCAGAATAAAGACAAAAAAGGGAAAAAATTCAAAACATGGAAGCCTAAATTTGTTAGTAAATTTGTCAATTGTTAGTATTTATAGCCTATCAATAATTATATGTAGGAACTCACCTTTGCGTTTTCTATACACGGGCAAATGGCCCAGGCAGCACTGGCCTGAACAGCTGGGTTCTGATTCTTCAATAAAGACCACAATAGTATCACCCCATCCAACCGATCTATTATACTGAAAAATGAAAATATATTCAATAACAAAATCAAAAATAATCCGGTTATGAAATAAAAAATAATATCAACATATTGCTTGTTCTACATTTTACTACATCAAAATATGCAATATATTCATAATGAAAATTTAAAAAAAAAAAAAAAAAAATTATTTGCAAGGATAACCCTGTAAATCTATCGATAGTTCAACTAAAAATCTTCTGGCAGCTGTTGACTAGTATATTAATCTATTGAACCATCAATAAATATCTAAAACAGAAGTTGTTTACGCATAAAAATATCACAAGTTTTGAGACAAAATGACTTTCAGGAGTAGAGATATCAGATATGTGGTATTAAGCTGAGGATAAACAAAACATTTTCAGAAAAGATAAGGATATTTAGACAATAAAAACAAAACTAGGCAACTAATTGTCATCAATGTAATTTATTGTATCTGTTGTTTTCGTTTAAAAGACATGGGATATGTCAGCGTGTTTGATTAGGGTTTTATGCCATACTTAAGGTTATTTCACTCATATGACGGTGTGCTATCCAAATAGGTGAAGGAAACCACCACGAACAGCACCACGGAAAACAAACAACTCAAGACAAAGACACTGCAGGATAATCACAGTACAGGACATAATACAAAGACATAAACAAACGGGTCAACTTCGTGCTGCCCCTTAGCTCTGAGAGCAACAGGGCAACATTTAGATCCTTCCTAACCATCTGCTAGCTTACTGTGCTTCCTCCTGGTAAAGCTTAAACCAAAATGTGAAAGCGACATAAATTGTTAACAGCAGCCTGGTATTATCAGGTACTACTTGACAAGACCAATCTTTAATATTGTTGTTATTGTTATAGAGCTCTAATACCAAAGGAATGCAAATAGTGAAATCCTCCACTGGCAATATTCGAGCCTGAACTAGTTTGTTTGAATGAAAGCCTGGGAATACTAAGCAAATAAACATTATTCTTGTTGTCTAATATCAGTGTGTATGAATTCGCCCGTTCAAATCACAAATGTATGAAACCAAAATCCATTAGCTCTGAGGTTTGCCAGACAACAAAGGACGATTGTCAGTTCACAATAACGTCTTGTTATAGAATATATTGAACAAACAGATACAGCTGTCATTATTGATTCTTCTGTCAATGTCAGCTGCTGGGGAGTTTTTGCAGGATTGATATGAATTACCTCCCCTGAACTCGTCTGGAATGGCTATGAGAGTAGTCTCCCTTTAATGGGAATTATTTACATTGAATAAAAAGCTCATTTTCAGCTAACAATGACAGTTTACTACAACTGAAAGTGTATGGATTATTATTGAAAATAATGTTTATTGTTTTCCACTCCATGTGCAGGTGCAATATTTTATGTCTTAACAAACCAAATCTTCATTTTAATGGAGAGGAAACAAATTGGACTTGCAAGACACAAAAATTATTCATTGCATCACTTGTGTTAAACCCTGTTAGCCAAACATAGATGTACGCAGTTTGCTCAACTGAAATGTATTTTACAAATAGGGCTAAATACAGTTTCAATAATTGTTTCGTCAGATCGACGGGCACAGCCAAGTTTGATGAAAAAAAACACCTATGCTACGAGCACTTGATCCTAATTAGGTAACACATTAAACGTAAATGTAGAAATAGCAGAAATGCGCCCCAAGAAAAGATAATTATTTCTTTTAAAAACACTATTTTAATTTAATACAGAGTTTATATGGAGAACAATGTATTGTAGTTAAAAATTTTCAAGGGAGATAATAATATATTTTAGTCTCACACACATTCAAAAAATGGAGGTCATCAGTTGCGGACCTACTTAACTAAACATCATGACATTTTGGGGGCGACTTGTAAATTGATGCTTTGAAATAAATCCATGTGTGATATTAGGTGCAATAGGGTGTGTATATCTATTTTATCCCTGGGGGGATTTCCATTCCTCCTCTTTTAAGTGCTGGGTCTCATTTCACAAAGCGATCTTAACTAACGTTGACATAACTGCCATGGCAACACTATGTCTTTAAGACTGGTCATCGTGGTTATTACGTTTTGCGTATGCTAAGATCACTTTGTGAAACGGGCCTCAGAAAAACAAGTAAAAAAAACAAACATAAACTTAGTTGATATTATGTGCAACAGGGTATGTATTACTATGTACTATATTTCTGTCCCTCAGAGAGTTTTCGTTCCCCGTCTTTTAAGTGTGGAAAACAAATTTAAAAAAAAAAGAAAGTCAGTTGATTTTCACTTACACCATATTGTCTCCTTCTTCAGCACATTCCCCAACAGCTTTGGTCACATTCACCAGTAGGGCCTGATTTGTTCCTGTTAGCAGATTGACGAGGGGGGAAATACCACCGGCTTTGCGTATTTGTGTCCTGTTTGGTGGATCTTTGGCCATCTCGCCCAGAGCTCCTACCATGTTTACCAATACCTTCAAAAAGATAATCAAAAGTAAAGAAAAATCAAAAAGACAAGACAAGAAGAGAAGAGAAAATCAGTAAGAGAGATGTAAATACAGTATTTTACTGTAGAGAAAGGCAATATTTCTGACCACATTTATGTATGTGTGAATTCATAAATCTTTGATTTTGAAAGCACTTGAAAAGAAAAAAACTAATTATTTAAAAAATTTGGGATAGGGGGGGCTCGAAATATAAAAATACAACACGTACTGATTGTAACTTGTAAACTTGAGTAAAAATATCTAAGTAGGACATAAAAGTATATTTGGTCTTTCCATTTGCAAACAATTTCTACACTTAAATAGCAATAGAAAACTTACCTCTTCAGGTTGGTCGTTTAGGAGTGCGACCAAAGTGTCGATTGCTTTGAGTTCTTGGAATCGTGTGACATTTTCTGGGCTGATGGCGCATTTCCAGATAGCGCCAGTGGCAGCGGCCAATAATTCCTTATTTTCGTTATCGCTGAGTAATGTAACGAGAGGGTCTAAACCGCCGTATTGCCTCACTAAGTCACGGGTCTCCTGGTCTTCAGCACACTGCAAGAGAAAGATCATTTATTTAGATTAAAGAACTAACAGCTTTGATATCTTTCTTATGGACAAATATTGATCAAATTTGAGTTTGCGCTGTTTTGT
>JAVFBX010237354.1:0-10562 GCA_034783855.1 Mopalia kennerleyi | reverse complement strand
GTGTTTGCGTTAGATCTCAATGTCAGCGACTATCAAAATACGGGGAGCGTTTTGAGATCTAATTTTAATTAGATTGGTTTATATCACTACCAGCATTCAGATTGACTTTTATATATGTTTGTACAAATTCAGCAATATATATTTATCACTCCTACTTTCTTTATTCTTCCTTTATAATATACCTCAAAATAATCTTTAGCAATTGTTATTATTCACTAGTATTTATTACCTGAATTTAGCCTTTATATATTCACTATACCAAAATACCTTAAAATAAAGTGATATTCTGGTGTCATGTTAAAACTATTTCAGAAATAAAATATTAATAAAAGTGTTGAGAATAACATGCATGTATACATGTATTTTCAAACTTGTAAAATTGGTCTTTTTTTTTTTACAAGTTTGGGGACATTTTCTTCAAGTATTAATGCTTATTTCACCTACGATTGTTTGTTTTTTTGTTTGATTGAGGTTTAACTTCGTACTAATGGTCTTTCATTTATATGACAACGGATTGTCCACTTCACACTGTTCTTTGCCTTATTACGGTGTAAAATCGGAAGAAAATCTCGTAAAAACCACCCGCTCGATTGCCGTAGTCACATCGTGCGTCTCCCTCATATACCCGATCCCGTGAACGGTAAATTGGAGTAGGATTAGGAAGCGCACACCCTACCACTAAGCCACGGGCCATCATTCAGATAAGAAAATGTAACCGAACAGAAGAAATCTGTCCAACGAATTAAAAAATTATTATTTTTATCCTGTTGCTTCGAGATTGGGTGTCTTTATTATGTCCTGATATTTACATTGGCCTTCTATAAATCGAAATAATAATAATAAAACAGATATGTGAACAATATCTCAAAACTGTTAGTTAAGACTTTTCATTTATATGTTAATGCCCACCTTTCAACCTGTAAAAAGTTAATCAAGCCATGAAAAACTATCCGACTTGCTATTACTGAAATTGGCTCTTGATTTAACGCCTGTGTACACATTGCGTTAGCCACCTGTACGTACCCGTACAAGTGCTACCACTTTAACCGATGTCATAAGACTGTTATAGGCTCCTCCAATCCACACAAGTTGACCAAATAAAAGTAACTACTAGTATTTACTCAAGCGAGTGGGAAAAAGGGAGAATCGGATAAAACATGCTTTTAGTCCTCTCTATTCCTGTATATAGTTCTGTATATGCAAAGAAATGTCAGACGATCAGAGTTTTGGGTGTTTATTTGTAATATAAACTCGAATGGTTCGTCACAACCGTTGGAAAGTGTATATACCGTTACCACAGTTAAAATGAACCACATCTACACACAATTGTCAGGGGAAATATGTCCATAAATATGAAAACAAGGCCCCACTTCAGCTAGGTGTCATTGCAAAAGCATAGCCATGTGCTTGTGTTTATCTTCTTTGAGACCCGGATGTGACATGCGCACTCGAGAGTGTTATCTGGCTTATTGAAAGGAGCTACAGTGACATCATAGGCTGACTAACACTCCAGCCCTTTATAGAGTAGTCAAGTTATAGTCAACTAATCTTTACAGCCTATTAGTCAGAACAGAAAATCAAGCTGTCTCTGGAGTTAATCTTGTTAAAGAAACCCTGTCTTCATTCAGGACACAAACCAACTAAAACGGATAAACTAGGAGAAATTGCATCAACAAAAGATTTGACCGTTCATAGTTTCAACATAAACTATACCATATATGTAGCTAATAGCAGCAATTCTCTCTTCTCCCACATTATCAGAAGAAAATCATATGAACTTGCCTTCGTTGTGACAATGTGACATAGTAAAATATTCAAAGGTGGCCATATTGGTCCATGGACCTTGGTGGAATACAATCACATCCATTATACAGGTACATTGTAACAGGTGGAAGCTATGAAAATAATATAATAATGCAATGGTGGAAAACTTGTTTTGGTGGAATTTGGTGAACTACAATACCATTTGTTGTCTTTAGAAGAAAGCTGCTTTCAAAGTTAAAAAACTATCAAGCTACATGTACATGTATGAACATCTATATAAAAACTATGTAGCAATATACTACTTTCTTAAAGGGCCTTTCTCTGTAATTTGCATCTATATACATGTAGGTGTGAATATTGTTATCCAAAAAATTAGTGAATGGCAATCCACTTAGTTGTCATAACAGGAAGAAGTCTGAAATTAATCAGTCGGCTTGTTTTCATGTTCACATCATACATACATGTACAAAGGTATTATTAAAAGTACAGAATTTTAATAATATTTATGTAAATTGCATATATACATGTAAACTTATATATAAACATGTAAGCTTATACGAGATGATGGTCATATTGCTTTACAGAATTATTGGTGAATGCAATCCAACCAATTGCCTTAATTGGTGTAATCAATATTCCAAGTTTGTAGATAATACTTGAATTGGTTTTCAAATTAATGACAGACGGACAGCTGGTTTAATGTACTCCCCAACCTATAAAAATTGTAGGGGGATGGAAATTGAAAAAACACACAAAGAAATTCAAACTTTACAATGAACTGTGCAGGCATGTTAGATTTTTAAAAAAACTTTATAAAATAAAAACTGGAAGAAAAAAAATGTTACTTTACTTAATTTTATTTTCAATGAGGGCAAATAATGTGCAAATTACAGCCAAAGACCCTTTAAGAAAGTAGTATACTGCTGTAGTTTGTAAATAAGCTTGATTAAGCGGGATAAGGGCCAACAGATTTTCCGCTCCTTCTATCAGAGGTGTTGCTATGAATTGAGTACTTGCTAGACTGTTAAGATAAAGCCATCTGGCATGAAGAGCAAGGCGCCAGTTTTGCTCATGGTCTACTGAGCATATCCGCAGGCCCAGCCTTAATATTTCCTCTAACAACCTCCAAGACATTCTGTATCAAGCCTGTGTGGACAGAGGCCATATTGATTTGACATGGCTTATTCAGCCTTGGAGCTCTTCCCATTTTACTGATCATATCATGGTCAGGCAACTTTTACAACACATCCCTTCTAACAAGTCATTCTAAGAAGTCATTCTACCAAAAGATTTCTCTAGTGGACAGATTTCAGGAAAAAATATGCCAATAATTTTTTTGTGCTAATTAAAAACTGACTATTAAAATTATTTTTATTAATATGAGATAGCGCATGTTTTCAGTGAGAGCAGAATTACTTCAGAGAATTTATGCACACTGTACAGAAATCAAGTGACAAACCCTCAAAGTTTGGGAAAAAGGTGGCTGGTGATTTAGTACCAGATTCTAAGGTCTGCTGCCCTGCCAAAACTTTTCTGAACCTAAATTTGTTATTGAAAGACCGAGCTAAGCAATTTTACATGAAAGTCAACAGTGTCAATGTTAACTTTATCCATACATGTATATTAAAGGCCAGACAGAAGGCAGGAATTCTTGGATCTCCTATTGACAAGAAAGAAGTTTTTAACATATCAGTACCCTTTTATTAAAAGGTGAATATTTTACTTACAAAAATTTAACACAAAATATAACTTCAGGCACTAAACTGCATTTGGATGAGTGTTTTAAAGCATCTAATAAAGTACGAATGGCATACATTCAGTTGAATGTATGTAGCTTAAGTTGACCATTATAAGACCAGTAAATAAAAGCTCAAATTAAATTTTTGATAAAATACTAAAATGTAATAGTCAAATTTTTGTAAAAAGGGCATGCTTAACTTATATCAGTTTATGTGGGGTTTTTTAGTTACTGAATTTAGTGCCCACAGGGATCCCAAAATAAGCATAGTTTTGTCTTCTGACATGTTCGGTTTGATTTATTATTGTCTATTATTGAGTTTAAGATCTCTGGTCTGGTCCCTTTAAGAGGTATCATATAACCAGTGACCGGAGAGCAAAAGCTGCCAAGTCTTAGGGTGAGTCAGAATCCATATTGAACTGGAAGATGCACAAAACATTCATCAAAGCTAGTTTCAGCTCATCATAATTACTGCTTTGATACCATAGCTTTGGTCTGCACCAGTTATCTTTAAATGATTCTGTAAACATCGGGAATCGATAGTAACCATTGAGTAGCTACCAGTCGGTGATACATTGTACAAGGACTGTGCCAATAGACAGACCCAAGGGTATCATTTGAGCCAGATACCCCATCTGAGAAGATACAAACTAGGTACACAATGGTCATGTACTGCAAATAGTACCAGCCAAGACCTAAATAACCTATTTGTGCTAAAAATTTACAATTGTAGTGTAAAATTGGGGCAAAGTAAATTTGTCTCTCTCCATTAACCAATGATGCTTACTTAAACTGTAACCAGGATGACCTTTCCAATATACACTAATTACCAACTTTACTTAATTAATATAATGTATATCTTATTGCCATTGCCTATTCCCAAGTAAATGTAAATATCAGACTACAGTAGAAAACAGAAAATAATAACAAATCAACCAATGTTTTATTTATTTAACACAGGTATGCTGTTCGACCTTTTAAGTATTGTTTATCATCAGAGACTGAGACACATGTATCAACGAAACAATAGAAACAAACATGTTCACCAGTTAGTCTAGGGTGTTCAGGTGTCCTTTATTTGACACTCTGAAAAATTCATGTAAGTTTTCTGGCACACTGACTACATGTATCTAGGTCATCTGAGCAAGAAAGGTATCTGAAGAATGCAACCCAAACCCAAACAATGATACAAACTGCGGGATATTGTCTCTAAGCCGTAACAATAATTCCCGGTTCCTAATATGCAATCAGAATTAGGCATCACAGGTAGCTTACCTTTCATTTGGAAGAAGTTGAGATTTTTTATGGCATACAAAATGGTAGAGTTATCAAGTGTCAACTCAAACTCTGGAGAAACTCGGGGCGCTAATTCCATATCTTTGTTAAAATTCTGATCCACGCTGGCGACTCGATTCACAAGAGCATTAGAAACCTGTGGGATTAAAGAAAGATATTTTGATAAATGTCATTCCCATTTTAAATATACCACAATATTGAATAACACTGAATCCCTGGCTGTGCATGTTTTATTAGAGACCTTCTTTCATTGTTGTTTGAGAATAACATCATTTAAGGTTCTTAAGAAGTACATGTATCATATTTTCATTGATGGCCACACCACGACATAGTTAAGTTGTCACTGAATATATCAATATACATCAATCAATCACTTAATACCAAGAGGACAATGGTAAACCACATACATGAGAGATTCAGTGAATACATTGTGTCACCTTCTCACCCAATGTAACAGTGGCTTGTTGGTGGCTAGGGTCCACTGTATTTTCAGCTGATGCTCTATTTTATGAAAATAATTGTACAAATGGACATGCACTTTATATTTCCATATTGTGTAAAATTCAATAGATTGTTAGTTTATTCGTTTGTTTAAGTTTAAGTAAATAGGTGGAAATAAAGTCAATAGGACTGGTTCTATCCCAAGAATAAAAGGTATTTTGAAGACATTTTAAGATATGTAATATATTTCATTTGTGAGTCTTTCCAATCCTACATATCTAATCAATACATTGCACAATTTGCCTGTAATCAAACCAGTGTATTTACTTATTTATTTATCTATTTATCTATTTATTTACTTACGTATTTATTGTCTTTGTGCTTTTGCTAACTCTATGTAGTAGACACCACATACATGTTTGCATGTACCAACTTTTTATTATTAAATGTATCATTATAAAAACATCATCACCTTGTCATTCAACTGTAAATTGAAGAAGCCAGGAGAGCCTGTTAAGGAAAAGGAGGCTGGAACACTGACCTTTGACATCAAAGAACCATATGTGTCAACCATGTGACATGACCTATAACCTTTCCCTGACATGCCCAACTGACACTTTATGAATTAGGCAGACAGAATTTCAACTATTTTTAAAACGACTATCAAATGACCTCTTAAAAACACATAACAATCGTAAATAGCCCACAACCTTCACAATTTCTTCACTTAATAATTTTTTTCTTTAAACCATAACAAACTCAGAAATATTTTCCCACAAATATACATGTCTAGTGAAGTGTTTTAAATTGGACATATCAAGACAGTTTCAAACCCGCTATTGACATTTTAACATAAATTAATTTTTAAGCTAATTTAAATGCTGTGGTTTATATTTTTAGGTACATACAGGTACATGTAATATGTAATAATGGTTAACTTATGGTTTAGCAGGGGTTTCAGTACTGAACAATAGCAGACTGCATGTAACAGGTAAATGTTATTCCAAAATAACGAAAATACTTCCAATAGCACTAGCTGTTAAAAGTATAAGAAATGTATAAAAAGATAATTGAACGAAATAGTTAAACTGTCAGACTGTAAAATTTGTATAGACACCTTGATATTTGGTAAATTATGATTTTAAAATGGAAAACTTAACAATTAGAAAGAAATGAAAAAATAATGGTATTGCGGTATTGTTATATCCTTCAATTATCAGTGAGAGAGAAAATAATGAAGTAGTCATTGATTTTGTTAAGATTTTGCTACGATATAATGGTTGGTTCCTGGGAAAAAAGAAAAGATCTTGGCTATGATAAGGTACGGTTTATCTTTGATGAGTGGTCAAGGGGTCAATTCTCCCCACACTGACCACAACCAATTTATTTACTCTCTTTTCTTCCTCTATTTTTTCACCCATTGGATGGACAGTATATAAGTGTCAAATGTCAGACAACACAGTCTGTTCTTCTGAACTTCCCAGCTCCTATTCCTATACTGTTTACCACAAGGATAACACACAAAGAAGAAAACTAGAGGTTGGATTGAAACTCAAGCTGGAATAGAGTAAATTTGTGAGTGAAGTCAGATTTGTTTTCTGTGTAGAATAGGGTCAGAGACAGGTGTGAAATCTTTCCTGGAAGTTACCTAGGGTTTTCACAGTAAGCTAGTGGGTTAAAGCCAACATTTTCTCTCTGACCATTCTACTCATTGCAGGCCCCAATTAAGGTCTAGCATAATAGCTTTGCAAAATAATTGATTGATTGATTGATTGATTGATTGATTGGTGTTTAACAGGATACAAAACATTTCATTAATATATTAAATTTCATAACCTGTAATATTACATGTAAACTTTTACATGCATGTGCTGGAAATAATGTATTGACCTTTCATTATGATAAAATAACATCTAATCAAATCTTCAAATTCCAGTGAACATTTTTTGATGAACTCAAGACAAGCTCAGATTAATCTTTATAATAAACATTTTTTTTGTGCCAAACTGAAGTAGACCTGTATGTAGATATGGAGCAGCAAGAGCTGAACACAGCTTTCTTGCTACATGTAATTACAAATTAATCCCATGGTACAAAAAGGTCTTGACCAAGGAGCCCATGAATGGAGCCACAAAGCTATGGGAACTCTTGTAGAAACCGAAGTTCTATTTTCCTTCCAAACATGAGACTGTAACAGAGCTAGCCATTGAAGCCGACTCTGGACTAATAGTGTGGGAAAAGTATCCAGTCACTGGTGTTTTCTTCAATCTTAAAGGGCCACATTCCATAAGAACGTCTCAAGTATGGTAAATACCTAAATAATTCAATCAGTTTCTGGATATTCAAAAACAGCAACATTTTTCAGATGCTTTGCTAATAGATTTAAAATTTCTAATAAAAATCACACAAAATTTGTAAAGAGGCAGTGTTTGTATAATATTGTTCATTGAAATTCACTGAGTAATTAATGGAGATTTAATTTTTTTTAATATAAAAATTTTATATAACAAAATTGCCATTTTATATAAAACTGAACAACATACATGTACGACCATCTGCAAAAATATATATTTTGAATAATTAAAGAGAAAAAAAAATTGTTTGCCTCCACCAATATGTGCAAAGATTTTACACATTGGCACATGCCACATGGATGTGCAAAATATGAGTTACTTTCTCCTTTAAGACTGTGTAGATTTACAGTAAGAAGAGTTTTGGTTACACCTCTGTATTGCAGGAACTGTCAAGTCCTTGGAGACCAACTAGCCAATGAATGATGGAGGTCTAAGTAATGGGAGCAATCAGCTATCAAAATACAATCCTGTCTGACTTTAGGGGAATGCTGGATGAAAAGCCCCTGAGCCGTTTGCTTAACCTAGAGCGGTAAGAAAAGTCACCGATAAATCCCAAAGAAATCATCTCAAATAGAACCTATTCAGTTAAACCTTTCGCGAGAAATAATGAAAAGTTAACCCAGGCCTAATGCCAAACCTATGTCAACTTGAGCTGAATTACTGAGATTTTATTTGCCCTAAGCACCAATTTAAAGCTTCTTTTCACAGACCTAAGAGCAAACTCATCTGACAGTCTAACAGCAAGATTTTAGAAAGGAAACGGTGGTCTAATAGGCCATGAAATGTAACAAATTCATCCATTAATCATCACATTAATAGCCAGTTTGGAAACAATTATTATCTATTCATTGCCTTTTAAACTTCAAAACACTTACACAAGACTGTACTTACAAGTCTTTACTCAGTATTAACAGATACAAAACGAAGTACTTCACATTGTACAATAGTGTAAGTATTACTATTTTACTGTTATATGTAAGTGAAATTTTCTTAAATGTGATAT
This sequence comes from Mopalia kennerleyi, assembly GCA_034783855.1. Classification (NCBI taxonomy): domain Eukaryota; kingdom Metazoa; phylum Mollusca; class Polyplacophora; order Chitonida; family Mopaliidae; genus Mopalia; species Mopalia kennerleyi. The sequence continues at coordinate 1,966 of JAVFBX010237354.1, read as the reverse complement.
TTAACACCAAAAATCAATCATTCAAAACAATTATCAGTGGATAATATCTTTTTGAGTACATCAATTCCCATTTCTTGTACATCTCAACATCAATAGTTTTAACACAAAAAGGAAGATTACAAATTTCTTTCCCCATCTTACAAGAGGCCCATATATTTTTATTTTTAAAATGTATCCCCATTACTGGGGATTGGATTAAAACTATGGTTGTATGATTTTCCACTAGAAGTTTGTTAAGATAGCAAAGTCTTGAAACAGCCTGTTAAACATCGTTTGTGTATTTATGTAATGTGTAGATAAAGGTGGGGGGGGGGGAGCAGCGGAGCATAAAATCTGAAAAAAATAGGATTCATCTTTAATCAAAAGTGAAACATAATTTCCCATTGTCCAAAAAGGCAACTGGGTTCTAATCTTTTTGATCTAACACCAGATAAATAAACAAATAGACATTGTATCCAGGCCTAATCTTGCATCCCCACAACATGGACATAATGGCAGAGAGGTAAAACAGTGTGCAATCAATACATAGGTGTACACAGTGAGAAATGAGAGACAGTAATTGACAGTGTTCTATCTGCCAAGGAACTCAACTAAACAGAGACAAGAAACCAAATAAACACTGGCATTTGACAGAGTAAGTGGACTAATAAACATTGGCGATGAGATACAGTCCCTTATCATGTGTGAGTGGTAAAGTTAACAGTCATGTGGCAGAAGATACACTGACACACTGTTACAATATGTTCTAAATGGGTTGATACTGAGGTTAACTGTTACACCACTGCTGATAACAATCCAGATATGCAGACTGTTAAACGCAATATTGGCCCTGGAGCAACCATCAACAAGCATCCCTGACAGCAACTCTGAAGCCATCAAGCAGCAGTCTGTGCTTATCAGGAAGGGTTGGGTTTTTAGAGGGATATATCTGGTGGCATCTTCACCCTGGGGAAAGTGAGCCATCAGCCCCATCAGATTTCTCAGTGAGTGTGTAGCCATTTTACACCAACATTACCTTCTCAAATTTGGCTGGCCATAAGACAAACAGACCAGCCAGACAAAATGGCTCCACATGAGGATCAATGATACTTCACAACTGACAGTTTCTTTCCGTCAGAAAGCCAACAGGTCTCGCTCATAGAATTTCTCAGGTCACTTCAATAGCAGAAAAAGAGTAAAGCTTCCATTTAGCCTGGTACTGCGGTACATTTATGATACAAAGGACCAGAGGAAAGTGTTCTCAATATCTTTCTAAAATGTTCTGAATATAATATTAATACACAATGTTTTTTATTACAGACTAAATCATCTTTATCATACAGCAAATTGAATATTGTTTGAAATTTGAGAGATTTGGATTTCAATATTACGTAAAAGAACTATGATGAAACATTACTTTTAAATGATTTTTATCCAGCTTGATAAGTCAATACATAAAGCGGACTGATTTTTGTAACTTTATACTGGTAAAACAGTAGTCATATTTTAATCCTATTGGATTCCTGTAAATCAAAGACAGCATTTCGGACTCTTCAGCAAGTCCTACCCTGCCATGTAGTATGTGGTATACTGGTATTACATAACAATGAGACTGTGAAACTGTTTTCACATAAGGTAATACTTATAGGTGTAGGAATTGTATAAAAATTTGTTTATTTGCTAGTTAAATTGGGATCTTATACATTCTCAAGGTTATTGGACTCACATACTGCATGTACCATTCCGTGGCATTGGCTGATCTGACTATGTATGCTAAAGGAAATTTATAAAAAAAAAAAAAAATTTCAAGTGTATTTTTTTTTTTTACCATTTTGTCTATTTTTGTGTTACAGCATAGCACAGAATATCAATTTCTGTGCGTATTTTGATGGCCTATTGGAGTATTTAACAACAAGTGTAGAATCACTATAGCTGCGACATTACCTCTTCTTTACTGGACAGGGGCTATTTAGAATGTAGCAGATTA
>JAVFBX010237343.1:0-10564 GCA_034783855.1 Mopalia kennerleyi | reverse complement strand
ATAATCGCCGTATGTAGAATCTGGTGAGAAATTTTTTACCTGAAAATTAGTGGTCGCGAGAAATTTTACATTTTTTCTAGGGGTGGTAATACGTACGCTTAGAGGTGAGACTAACATGTAGTCAGACAACAAACTGCTCACACAAGCACTTGTGGAAATTCAGTATTCTCGTAACAATGGTGATATGGCCACTGGGTGAGTGACTTGGAATTGTGCAGCGGTCTTGTATTTGTGATAGTTTTTCTTGTGTAAGACTCAAATTCATGTCTAATCATGCATAGCCGTCATATCAGATGCATTATTTAAATCTAGGTCACTCCCAAAATCTGGAACTCCAACAAGAGATTGTTCAAGCAGTTTATCAGCTGACTAGCTCACCTCAAAGCGGTTACACAAAAGATACATTTAACGCTATAATAGGATTTTTAAACAATTTACGAGATGGAAATATATATGGATAGACATTAAAAAGCTGGATTACCTAAAGTTCCTTTTTTTTTATTTGGGCTTTTTGTTGAAAGTAGTCCTTCCCCCCCTTCTGAGATACTAGCTATAGAGGACAGACATTGTCCTGTATGATGTGGTCACATCTGGGTGAATTTATTAGGCTAATGCGACATATGACAGATATACCTGGATCTCACAGGCGAGGGTTTCGCATGCACTTCATTGCAAGACGTTGATTGAGGAACTCATCTACATCTCTAAACTGTGCTTGGTCAAAACATTGGGTATGCAATTGGTAAAAGATATGTGGATTTATTTTAGTAATAGTATAAAATTCTTGGTCAATGCTGGGGTTGTGGCAGATATAGTCACTCAATCTCCTCTGACATTTGATAATTGGTGACATTTGTCAGTAAGGGCATGGAGGAATAGCAGAATGAGTAACAACTCCACCACTTCAAAGTGTGCAATGATTAGTTCCGCTAGACGCCTCACAGCTTGATTCTACACCCTCGACTGAACATGATTTTAGCTTGAGGGCTTGATTCATGTATGCGCGCATATGGTTTTACGCGATGTCTTTGCGCTTTGTTTTGAAGCAGCGATTAAGTTCCTGTTGTGTGTGTTTGATTAAGTGTTGAACTCTTATAACAACATGATATCTAGTGTCAAACACACATAATAATTTGTGTTATGAGGGTGATGTTTGATATTTATCATTTGGATATTCCTTCGATTCAATTTCCGTAACGGGTTTCTGTGTTAAACACTTTGCAAACGGTTAAAACAAAACTACAGAATGAATTTAGACATGTACTCACTTTAAATTGCCAGGCTATGAAGTCTATTAAATAGGCCTATATATATATACATGTAGTCAAACTCGCCAGATAAAAATAAAAATTCCAGGTTTTCCGTTGTTTTTAAACTGCCCAGAAATAACGTTCGATTGGGGTTACCTTGTAATTTTAACGGTAAACACTGTCACCCTCATAACACAAATTGTCAATAAATAAATATATCGTAGTTGCATGAGTGACTATCTGTCATGCTGTGCTCTCAACCACCCTGCCGATCTTCATGCCGAGATCAGAACTAATTAAATTACGGAATAACGATCTCCACATGTTTACCTCTAACAAAAATACTTCGTCACTACCCGTCGCCTCTTGCCATGATTCAAACTCTTTCAAAAGATAATCAACGTTTCGTTTTGTCTCATCATCTTCGTCACTTTCTGGTTTTTCAGCCATGTTTGTTGAAGATGTAAACATGGGGATTCCCTTGCCTTGTGATTACAGCGTAAAACGGCCATGTCACGTGCTACACAAGGAAGTTCTTTCGTCAGGCTAGAGATATGATTCCAACCATTCAAGGATCTTGCCAAGCCGCAAACACGTTGCTGGAAGTCTTCAAACAATTTATTGCGACTCAATCCACGAATGTTATTGCATTTAATATTAAAACATAGATTCTACAAGTTTAAATCAATTGTAAGTTGGGCTTGTGCTGTTTACTGCTGGCCCGAGCTACAAACGGTTCAAGGTGCTGCTAAAAGTTTAAAGGCTACCGAAGTTTGGCAGGCTTCTTTGAAGGTCGATGTTCGATTACGACAGCCCAAGTTTCTGACAAGCTTTTTGCCTAGCTAGTTTCTCCCGTTTCTCGGTTGACAGCCTTTGCTTTAAACTATTCTACTGCCAACGTCCATGCATCTTATTAAAACCCTCGCCGTCCTACCTCTGCGGCATTGCGTTGGCGACTGGGCCATAAACCATATAGCCCTATGTTTGTAGGGATGTTCTGTAGCTGATTATCGTAGTTATATTTACGTAGGCCTATTAGTAGGAAATTTTATGTTTAAATTTGTGGATTTTCTGAAATTGTCTATAAATGTTAACACCATTAGTAACAGTATAATGTATTTTAATATATTAAAGATTTGATATATTTCTATAGTGAATATTGTCTTATACATGAATACTACCATGATTGTTATGCAGTCTACAGCTGTTTATATATATATATATGCATTTGATAAAGTCAAATATAAATGAAATACCATTGAGTACGACTCTTACATTATTCAAACAAACAAAAACAATCACCTGCTAGATAATAACCAGATGTATCGGCAGGAATTTTGGTTGTTCCTAGAACACTTTTCCCGATTACTATAAAGAAGGTTTCGATTCACAAAAGCGAATGATTGCAGCATAAAGTTGAATTTTATAATAGAAATGAACAGGTATTAAATTAATGTTTTATACACCTATAAAAATCATACATCGCAAGAATTAACTGTATATTTTAATGGCAGATTACGACCCACGTTATTTTATCGATTTTTCACTTTTTGTCAGACGATCAGTGTAACATTTGAGTATGTTAATTTCCACTTTTTACTGAATTAATATAATTTATATTAATATAATTTATATTAATAATATGTTTCTTTTGCGTTGGCGTTCCACTGCAGAATTGAGAATAAAGCTAATTTAATTCACACTAAAAAATAGATTCAATAGTCATATTTTACGAATGCATAATGAATGTCAAAATGAAACCGTTACACGTTTTATTTACAGATGATTACAATTATTAGAATAACAACGCAATCAACAGCACATGTGACCAGGGATTGTTAAATGTATGTTGTATATTCCTTATTTCGGCACCAACATTTATAAAATTGAATATCAATGGAATTGAGAATATGCATAAATCAATCCTAATTGTCGACCAGGGATATTGGGCCTATGAGTGTTGGCAGCACTCAGTTATTCCATTTACGATCGCCCACACTGTTAAAGGAAGTACCTGTGACGCTCGACCATAATGGTAAGTATAGAGCAAGCATGCAAGTACAATCTATTTGCCGAAATTCTTAGTTATTGCGAGTCGATATACGATTTGTTTGTACCTGTTTATCTAAAAATGTTAGCGTAAGGCATAACTATACGACAGCACGTCATGTCTATAATGTAACGGCGAAAGTTTAAAAGTACAAGATGCAAGTGTGGTGTTAATACCCAGAACTGTTTAATTGATACTATTCAAAGTGGTTTTACTAGAGTCATGAATATATCCGGATAATCCGTCACACAGGTTTTAACTTTAACTTTTGGTTAACGAAAAACTATTCACATTAACCTAGGCTAGTTATATTGATGGCGATGATAGTGTGAATCACTGTGTGGATTGTTATTGGCATATCCAATGTGCAACCATTTTTGATGGAATGTGATTTTCTTTTTTATTCGTCTTGAATACAAGAAAAGTCAATATCATAACATTATAGTGTTAGTTTAATGGCATAATCATTAGAAAATAGAATCATCTTAATAAATAAACTAGTGAACCATTATAATAAATTGTTCAAGTCTATAGTCAATATAGACTTATATAGTGTTTGGTTTGTTCGAATTTTCACACAGATAATGGGAAGCAAATACGACTATTGCTAATATACTGAAGAATAATTCCCCAATTTCTGCTCAGCGGATTTAAAACATATAAGAACATTTTCTAGCTTGGCTGCCGCGAAATGGGTTACGTATATGCAATAGAACAAGCATTAAAATTTATTGATAATTGTTTTTAATTGACCGTTAAAAATATATTTATATACTTTTCTTCACTGTCAATACTATAGTAATTCTTGCTGAAAGTGTGGGGAAACTCTCACGTTTACCCATAACAATATGGAGGATGGAAATCGATCCGCCGCTATCGCTGGCCTCTCAAAACGAATATCAGATCTATCTATGATTATTAATATTCGTTTACTTTTTTGTTCAGAATTCCAGAGTTCTTGCGCTGATAGCTGTGTGTCTTCTCCTTGTTGCCGGTCCTTCCATGGCATGTGAGATTCGATGTGAAGAGTTGAGAAATGACTGCCGTAATCAAAGATGTAATACGATCGCAGACGCCGTGGAGAAAGGCAGATGTAACGCAAGCTGTGATACGCAATTCAACCAGTGTAAACTAGATTGCATCATTGATGTACGAGTTGACTAGCATGGATATGGCGGATGTAGCTTTACCATGGCGTGTTTGTGACGCTGTATAGATATATACTTTCTACTCAAACAATCGGCTATCTTCCAAATCTGTAATTTTCAGATAACTATAAATTTATCTGGAAAAGTTCATCATTGTTAGTTTCGGCGGAATCTGTTTAATAAGCAGTTTATCTATGATCTGAAATATAAGCTCTATATGTAATCGTACTTGTTTTGTTTATTTTATTTTATTCAAAAGGGTATTTTACTTCCGTGATATTAATTAACGTTTGTTTGCTTAGCCCTTTAACATCGGTAATTTCACGACTGCTAATTAATTAACTGTCTAAATTATGAATCCTCGAAAAATTCGCTTTTGGACATGGTATAGAAGAATTCTTACCAACCCATGAACTTTGAGACCACCAGAATGTAGGAAATTATAGCTCGCCACATTTTTCACTTTGATCAAACCGTTTCATGTTAAACTAACACGAACATTAGAAATTTATCATCATTAAATTCATTTAAAACTAATTATTTAAGTATCATTACTGAAAATTTATCATCAGATCAATAATTTATTTATTTTTAACAGATATATATAACTTGTAATTTACATTGTTTATTATAAATTTATATCTTGTGATATGTTGATTTATAATTTTAATGTTCGTAATGAATTTGGTAATTTTATAAATTTAATTTATAACTAATTTTAATTATTGTAAGTAATTGTATATATTTCTATGTTATTTAATATGTTTCATCTGGAGGACCACAAGGAAGATCAATTTTATTTTGACTGTGTATATTTCCTCGTTAAATAAAGTTATTTATTATTATTATTATAACCTCACTGTCACAACTGTAGCATGTACATGTAGTTCACTTCAGGCATTTTGAATACTTTCTTATATAAAACTTTAACACATGGTTGTCAAAAAATATTGAAACTGAATCCACACGCCGGACAAGCGGTTCAAATTATTTCTTAAAACGTGACCATGAAAAAGCTCTGCAAAAACAAATTGAGTTTTTGGTTGTCAATATTTTTTAATGTATCTGTACGTGATTATTCCTCTGAAAAAAACTAAACACAACAAACAGAATCAAACAAATTGTGTTTGGGATGATTAATTCCCAATCCATGTAGGCCCTTGACAATATTTCCTGTCATGAATCTACATGTAGACACATCTCATATTTAAATTAGTTGGTATTTGTCAGTTGTCACAGTGCTGAAAATCACAACTCTGCCAGCTCCCTAGCAAGGTTTAAAGTGCCTACATGTACATATTGTATATCAAGAGGGGAATAGTTACACATATTATATGATATATCCAAAATAATAAGAAATTGATTTCCCTGAATGAAGTTGTAAACAATTTACCAGAAAACAATTTTATTTTTGAAGAATAACTGCCTATTTTCAAGGATTCCCCTAAATCCAGTGACATCTATTGATGGGTGTGCACAATGGTATTTCACATAAATATATAAATACAATGTACATGTATGTACATGATAGAGCTGTACTAATGCACTCTCCACAACAATAAAACGTGAAGATTTTGGCTGTTTGATAAGTTAGGTTTCTTCTGTGACCAGTATTATCAGGAATCTGGATGACTGCATATTGCAGACCTGTGCTGAAATCTTTCCTGGCAGAACGTTAAAAACGGTCCTCTGAAATTTTGTGAGAAAACCTAACATTTGCTTTTTCCCATGGTTGCCAATTTTTTAAATACATAAATGTACCTTTGTGAAAAATAAAGCAAAATTGCTTTAAAATACTAGCTTCATTGATAATCGCCTATAGGATGACAAAATTGGCAAAATCAGTGGCAAAATGCAAATGTAGACGAAGACTGCAAACAATTTGGGCAACCTATAAATCGGTTCTCCAAAATCAAGTTTGCATAACCAAGGCCCAAGGGGACACCCAGTTCTGTCCGTTCTCCCCAACAGCACAGGTCTACATTGCACAAACTGCCATGATAATCCAAAGCCTAACTGCTGCATTCCTGTGGAATACAATGCAACATGTAAACATTGACAACCATCATCTATTTCAAGTTTAGACCAACATGTGATAAACAGTCTTTATATATACATGTACAATGTATACACTTACATGTATAATAACTGAAATATTGTGGATGGCAAACAACAAAAACTTGTAATACTGGTTTATAGATAACAACTAGGATGTTTTCATGTACAAATGAGCAAGCAAATTCATTGTTGATGAATAAATGTATAAAAATCCCAGCACACACTAACTAGTCAACTTGTATCATCTTTAAAAGCCATGTGCAATATCAGTAACAGATAATTCCACGTCATTATTATTGTAATTTCACTACCATACTGAATTTACTGATTTTATCTCCATTTAATCTTACACCTCGACATCACATATCACAAGAAATCGAATAATAAATCAATCACCCTAAGATAAGAAAATTTGTACAAGCACTGTCTGAATACAAATTTTTGACAAGAGTTCACAAAAAAATTAAAACAAATGCATAAAAATTCATAGAGCATTATTGATTCAGTCAATTCCAGGCTATCAAATATACTATAGTCGTTAAAGCAAAAAACAAAACAAAAGACAATACCATTAGCAAATTATGTCGGGACATGCATGATGCAACTGTAATATACCCTTGGATCAGAAATCTGACTTTCACAATTCCCTATTCTGCCTGTCTAAATTTTTAATTCTCTTTTCTTTCCCATGATTTTAAAATTCAGAATTTCTACCTGTCATTTCATTTTGATATCAAACTATAGCCAGGTAGATGTAAATCGATGTAATTTCATTTATGATGAAAGTTTAACATGTCTGAACTTGTCTCTAAGTTAAGAAGTCGGACTTGACTTTCTCATAATTGTAAGCTGGTGTATGTGTACACTGTGTGTAATTTGCATGTTCTAAGTCTTTTGTTCATCTTATTCTTAATAAAAGTATTACATGTACAATACAAAAGTCTGCCTCAAGATACAGTATTACACAAACTGGAAGAGGCCAGAACCTTCCCCAATATATTTGTGATACTCTATTAACCAAAAAACTATCTATAATTGACCATTGTGACTGCAACTCTTGCAGTGGATCAATAATTTGAGATACTGGATAACACACCGACGAAACAGAGCTGAATCATCTGGGAAATAAACCCCTTTTCGGGAAAGGGGCTTGCTGGAAAATTATATAAACGTATGTCGTTTTTACTTCTCAGTCCATTTTAAAAAGCAATAAATTTTTTTAATATGTGTAAATAGCTTTACTTTGAGGAGAAACTGGGTGCATTTATTTCGGGGCAAGGGGACTAATCCTCTCCTATCAGTGATGTCAGTTTGCCGCCAGGTACACTTTATACCCAAACCTCTAGTATTACCGTAGTAATACAATTACTTGAACTACATGTACATGTAGACTGACTTACTGGAAATGAAAAATGAAATCTGACCTAATTTAAGTGAGTATTACTGGTAAACCTTTTTATGACCACTGAAGCACTAAATACATTTTAATACATCTAGGGTGAATAATTTGTTCTAATAGGTCAACTTTACTATGGTTAATGTCCAGAATTAAATTTACAGCTAAGCATAATTAAATACTATATGTATAGTATAATTGGGCTACCTACTTAATAATAGAAATCATTACAGGCTAACAGAGCTGAGGAATGTCAGGAAATTATCAACTTTATAGTTTATAGCTAAGTTCCAAGTAGCTCATGATATGTTATAAATAAACACATGTACATGTTTGTTTATTGATAACACATGTCAATTCAATATTAACCATTTCAACTCAAAATATTGAAAACAAAGTTTAAAGCAAAAATTTATTTTCATTGGTTTTAGTTAATATTCTTAAAGTCTAAAGTGGTTATATGCCATCAGAGGGATATTAAATTGTAACTTTATTCAATTCTTGTTTATTTAATTTATATTGATTATATATATAGATCATTAGATGTATCAAAGACAAACTCTACTCTGCACACCCCTATTCTGACAAACAGCCCCTAGCCCCCTACATATACAGACATTCCAATAATTTCCCCCAAAACATCAAGATAAAGTGGGCACATTTACTAATTACATGTATGTACTTTGAACACCTGTATCCTGGTGACTACAAGATTCCAGTATCGTCTAACAGCAAAAATCATTTCTTACTAAAGTTGTGAAACCAGGGGTAGAATTAGAACAAAAAAGTTGGGTGCACTGTCTACACCTAGATATTTTATTAAAAGTCTTGACAAAATTTTCTGGGTGCACAATGATAAATCTGGGTGCACAAAGATATATCTGGGTGCACTGGTGCATCTACATGTATACACCCACTATTTTGAACCCTGTGTGAAGGGATACAAAAAGGTGTACCATATCATGCCATATTAAAACTCACATGTGGTTGAAGGTTTGTTTTCCCCCTATATATTTAACCTCCAGTATTTTTCATATAATATATATGCACACATGAATGAATGAATAAACACTACAGTGCATTTGCACCTGTTGTAGAGACTGACATGCATATATGGTATATATTCATAACGCACAACTGTGTCGTATATTTTATCCCAAAATAATATGCACAATAACATTTAGCTCCATGAAGTTATGATCCTCGTGAAGAATTACAATTCATTCAATACTAATTTGAAGCGGAGAGTCACCAATGTATGCGTAAATTTAACACTCGGATGGTCAGTAAGTTAAACACAGGATTTCTTTTAAAAATGTGCATGGTGGCAGGTCCTCACATAGTAGCTTATTGATCAACTACATGTAGGAGTAGTAGAATGATTTCCCATTAGTCGGTGGTAAATTGCTTATTCTGGGCAAGCTAACGTAGCTTAATCACGTGAATCAGTGTGATTTGTGATGCAGTGAAGCTAGGTGGTCCACAAGAGAGTCCTTGGAATCATTTCTTGTAAAACTGTCAAATGTAGAGCTCAGTTAAACATAAAATCTCCAAAAAGCTATAAGGTTTAAAAACCTTGATCAATGTCACACAGTGTGATTTATCACTCAAAAATGTATGTATACGTTATACGGAAAATAAAATATTTGTTCTTATTAAATTTTATTGGCTTTTATATCCCAGAATTGAAACTTAAAGAAAAACTTTTGTAGAAAAATGACGAGAAAAATTCATAGCTAACTGCCAATTACTGGCAAAAATAATTTTTTTCTTTTTTTAGAAAATTTAAAGACTTATCAATATTTCAAATTTCAAGTACTGTACATGTACATCATGTCGATCAATATCTTATTGAAATTCAAGAACTAAGCATACTTGTATATCATGTACATGTAGTCAGGACAAACATAAGTCATAGACTAATGCTGAACCGAATTGAGGGATTTTAAACTGACATGACTAAATCTATTTTCTTTAAATTTACCTTAATTTGTGTGGAGATCACCTTCATATTAATTTTTGTTTAACTTACAGTATGTTATTTTTACTTTCCTTTAGGAAAAACATGTTACATGTAGTACAATATTAGGTAAGTGTCGAAAGCTACATGTTATGTACTTTCATAGAATTTGAGAAGGTTGTTGTTTGTTTGTTTGATTGGGGTTTAACGTCGTACTCAAGAGTATTACACTTATATGACGACGGATTGTCAGTTTCCCACTGTTCCTTGCCAAATTAAGGTGGAAAACTAAGAAAACCACCCCTGCAATTTGCCGGAGCCCCATCGTGTGACTCACTCATAAACCTGAGGGTCAACAGACAGACTCGATCCTGTGAACAGCACATCGAAGTTGGCTTTAGTAAGCGCACTCGCCAACCACTAAGCCCGCGGCCACTAAGCCACGGACCCCAAGAGGTTGTTGTAATCCATATGTAGCAATATTGCGGCTTGATGTGAAAAACAGTGATAAGTCTGAATAACTATTAATTAAAAGAAGCAGCATTAGAAAAAAATTTGCAATTATAATAAAACAGACATAATCACATTGCATATTAAAGTGAAAAAAAATAAAAAATCAATCTACATGTACCATGGTCATCTCTGCCCGGTGGACTAAAATTATCTTGGACATGATTATGTGCATGGTCATCATCATGACAT
>JAVFBX010237332.1:0-10226 GCA_034783855.1 Mopalia kennerleyi | reverse complement strand
AAATCATATGTATCTCTTGTTTGGTTGAAGATATTATTTGTTTTGTTGAATAGGCAAGCTGGTTGGTCTGGTGTAACCGGTATTCAACCTACGAAGACTCAGTTCACATCAGCTCTCACAGATCACCAACTCGTTGTGTAAGTTTTAACTTCTTTTCTAAACTTAACCCATACATAGTCATTCAAGTTCGGTCAACATATTCTGACCATAAACACGGCATCATCACACCCGACAGTCTTTCATGTTATTTGGTAATGTTCTATTTCAAATACTATGTTTAGAAATTTAAGCTTATATGGTTTGAATAAAGATGAAATAATTAGCCGAATACATAATCTAAATAATTAATATGAAACCAATAGTTGGGTGAATGACAACATGAAGGAATTTGTCTACTATAAAGCTGTGTTTTCATTTGTTGAGAGTGATATTGATTGAAGGTGAGCATTATTCGCACTGATGAGTTTCACAAAGTAGAGTAAACTTACAACCCCAATAAAAGATACACATGGACACATGGTGATTAACTATTTCGGTTTATTTTGAAACCATTGTCAAGAATCTTGACAATGGTTTTAAAATAAACCAAAATATTGATTCACCATGGATATCTGTTATTGGAGTTGTAAGTTTACTCTGTATTGAGGGTGGTTTCTTCAACAAGTTTATTTTGCTGTCTTTGTATTGGATCTTTAGTTTCATCTTCTCGTTTTCAACTTGCCGTAACGAAGTGAAGGAAAAGTATTATTAAGAGGGGGAAATAAGTCTGTCTAGGTGTGGTTAAGGTTTATTGTTTAGCAAATGCTATTCATATCCAAGGCATACCTTTCAGATTATGCTTTTCTGTTTAGCTCACAAGTTAAGGTTTTTTGTTGAGGTCATTTTGCTGGGGTCAGGTTTATCAAAAATATTATAGACTTATTCAGGTTAAGCTTTTCTCTTGAAGAGATTACGGTCCACTCTTCAGGGTAAGGTTTTATGTTGAGCTTAGGTTTTCAGTTATCGGTTGATATTCCATAGCTTTCAGGTACAATTCATGTAAAGGTTTTTTGTAGACGTCATTTTACTGGGTCTGTTGTATAGCCTAGGTTGTCAGTTACTTGTTTACTTTGTAAGTTTTGGTATTTTTAAACTACACTGATACACAAGTTAAGGTTATCTGTTGAGGTGATTTGCCTTGGCTCAAGTTTGTTGAAAACATTGTTCTCTTGGTTATCAGTAACTTTCACAAATTATAAATTTTGATATTTTCTTAAACTTAACAGAAACTTCTTGGAGTTTTATTTCACTTTTTTTTTTTTTTTTAATAAGAATTAAGATGTAAATTTTTTCTAAACTCATTTTCCTTTAAATGTTTTTAAAGTAATTTTTTAAAATGAACTCTTTTGAATTAAATTTTCTTAAAACACAATTTTTATAATGAAAATGTTTTCATTGAAAATAACATTTTAATTATTTTTTTAATTCAATTTGAACATATATTCTTGAAACTGAATTTTAAAATTATATATATTTTAATTAATTATCTTTAATAGAATTTTCTGAAAGACAATTCTAATTTATGTTTCAGATTAACTTTTTTAATTACATTTTAATTATTTTTCAAATTACATTTTAATAATTTTTCAATTTGTTTTAAATAAAATTCTCATTTATTTTAACTTTTTTTAGTTATTTTTTGTCATTACATTTTAATTATTTTTTAAACCAAGTTTTTAATTCAGTTAAAATTAAAGTTGGAAAAATCTTTTTACGAGTTTGTTTTTTTTACTTTTTTTTAAATTCAGTTTTATATCTTGTGGTTTTTTTTTCTTTTTTCATATAATTTGTTTTTCCTTTCTACTTATAACATAATTCTAATCAAAATTTTTGGCAATGTTCTTTTTTGCTTTGCTTTAATGTTTTATGTGGTAATTTCTTTTCTATGTATATTTAAAATAATTAAAAGATTTTGGCTAGATGCTGTTTTCATTTATGATGTTTTGTTTCTTATAATGTAGTCTGGTAATTCATTTTATGGTAAATATTCAATTCAACTACACCCCCTGGCTTAATGCAGTGTGTCCTGGTTGCTATGTTTTTGATTGTAGAACAGTGCTTTTCTCAATGAAGCTACACAGATGATATTTTATGGTTTTGTTAGTGTGGCTATTCAGTGAGAACACTATCTTGTGTCTAAGCGTTTTAAAATCAAACAAAAACAAAATTTCTTACTGTGTCGTGGGTGAATTAATTACAAATAATCAACATCTTTTGGGGTTTCTTTTTTGTTCTAGATATTGTGGCCATGGGGCTGGAAGTCGTTATCTCCATGGTGACGACCTGCAGTACCTGGAGTGCAAAGCGACTGTTTTACTGATGGGATGTAGCAGTGGCAAATTGCAGGTTAATGGCCAGTTGGAACCGGTGGGGATGATGCACAACTATGCCCTAGCTGGATGGTCAGTAATATTTATTTGATGAATGTACTTTTTTAGTGTCTAAAAACACACAGATCTGGATGGAAATGTTAAAATGAGCAACACATAGGTGCCATTTGCCTCTGTTGTTTGCCAATGCTGCAGAGGGCGGATTACGTACATATGGGTGAAAGAATGATAAACTTGAATATCAGTAAAATTACTATCAAACTTACATTTGGAATTCCTTTTCCAGGATTTCATGTCTGTTATCTCTAATTATCATGATCTATTATTTCAAAGTTATTTCATTAATTTGGGGTCTGCATTGTTTTTGGGGTTTTGTTTTCTCTTTTTGAAACGACAAGTTTTATAAAACTTAAAAGAAGGCTTTCTTCTTATTACCATGTGACCTGAGTAAATGTTGAGGCTACTTTAATAATTCAATTTCCACCATTCTACTTGTTTTTGTTTCTCTAGCATGATGCAATTATATTTATCTCAAAGCAGAGGCAATTCAAATAAATTCATCTCCACAGCGATGTGTTGTTTGTTTAAAAAACGGCCATTCTAGTTTTAATATTGATAACAATGTATAACATTGAATTGGTGGTCTAGTAATGGAAAGACCTTTGATAAATTGCTTCTTGTGATATTCATTTTTGAACAGAATGTATTGTTTAACAGGGGCTGGTTGCTCGAAGCACTAGTAAATTTAATCTGCTATTAGATGATGTCACGCCATGTTGAAGGCCTATCTTTAGCCCAGTTTTAGCGATTTAATCTGGTGTAAGCAGTCAATCGTCTTTCGAGCAACTGGCCCCAGCTGATAAGTTCAATTTCCTGTCTTTGTATTCTTATAGCACTATTCACATATTAGTTTGTTTCATGTTACAGTCCATGTGTGGTGGGTAACTTGTGGGACGTCACCGACAAGGATATTGATCGTTTAACAGAAACTCTTCTCAACAATTGGCTACCGGATGATAAATGCACATGTTTGGCCGAGGTTTTGGCCAAATCACGAGCATCCTGTCGCTTACCATATCTGATTGGATGTGCTCCTGTTATGTACGGTTTACCTGTGCATCGCAGGTAATGTAACAGATTTATCAGTGGCCAACTGAAGATACATGTACAACATATATAAATAATCATTCATTTTATTTAGTGCTTTGGTTTGTTTGAGGACTTTCCTGACTACTGATTTTCTACAATTGTGAATTGATAAGCTAATTGGATCATAATACCAAACTTACCCAGTGTTGTACTGTTTGCAGAGCTAACAACTGTTTATTGAAGAAACCTTGGGTTAACATACATTTTATTTTAGTCATTTTATTGTTTTAATTATTCATTTCTGTTAGCGTTATTTTCGAAGTTCATTACTGTTTATGTTAATATGACAAATTTGTTAATTTTAGTTCTGTTCCATATCTGTTTAAATGTGCTGGTGATATTTTTAAAAAGTGAGAGATGATGGGGAACGGTGCTTTTGCCTTTACATGTTGTTTCTTCATTATTCATTATTATGTGTTTAAAGTGAATATGAAAAAAAAACCTTAAATGTAAACATAAAATATAATATTTATATATATTTTTTTTTTATCAAAACTTTGAATCCTTTTTTTTCATGAACCCAGAAATAAAATAAATTATCACCAAGTCATTTTTAACGAATTCTAGATGCAAAGAAGGAGTTGTAATTACTGATCTTCAATATTTATTCAGATTGTTAATTTCACATGTACATTACCTGGAATGACCTACATTTAAACTTGAGCTTTGTTACTTACACCATGTAAATCTGTTCTATCTTGTAGATGTGTAATCTTAATTTTTGTGTAAAGTGTGCAGTGAAATAAAACATGAAATCTTTATTCCTGGAGTTTGCTTTTAACTAAAGGAAAAATAAACAAGTCAAACAAACAAATCTAAACTAACTGCATTTTGTATTTGACATCTGTTTATATGAACACCAGATATTTGCAGGGGTATCTTAAAAACAACCATTTTTCGACCTAAACTTACCATTTTTATTGCATATTTTCAAAGACAACCATCTGTATTGGGCTTGAAAGCTAATTAGTAAAGCCTTTAATGATTTAATTTAAAAGCGAAACTAACGTTATTCTTCAAAAACACCATAGTTCTATCATCTAGTCGTGGATGTCCCCTATTGTGTGGACTGGTTGAGTCCGTCTGGCAACCATCACGTATAGAAGTGAGTCACACGATGTGTCTTATGGTTTTCTACCATAAGACATGGAACAATGTGAAGTGAATAATCCATTGTCATATAAGTGAAATATCTATGAGTAAGACGTTAAACCCTTAATGAACAAACAGGCACTAACTGATGCTTTCATAAAAAGCCGAAAGTGAGGGTTCCATCCCCAAGCGAAACAACAAACAACCGCTTCTACATATCAGTCTGTTTGCTGGAACATGCGCTTGGATGACCAAGTTTTCCAATGCATACATAAGTAAATGGACACAATGGTGACGGACCATGTTTTCAAACAATGACGTCAGTCCCGCCTATCAAATTAACGACTGCTTACTTGGATGCAAGTGCAATACAGATGTTTGTCTTATTATTTTTATTGCATTTTAAGATAAGTTTAGTTCGAAAAACAGTTGTCTTTCCCTTTAAAATAGGTGCCATCTATTTGTGTATCCATCCCCACTCTACCTCCTGTCATATTCTGATCTCCAAAAATATCGAGCTGAAATTTATGCTAGGTTCCCACTGTTGTGCGATCTGTTATGATTGGTCATTCGTAGCTGATCATGGAACTTCTCTGAAATGTCGGGTTCGGAATGAGGGCCAGAGGTGATACGTTCTTGTACGATTTGGTGTGCATGCATGTGATATGGTCAGGATTGTTCAATTTCAAGTGCCAAGATCTGGTCTCCCATTGATAAAATATCACTTCTGTTCTGCTGGGATTGTCTTGATGGAGTCCAGGATTGGGTGTCAATGTGACACAATCATCACATTCAGAGTCCTTGATTTGGGATGATCGAGTATGCGTAGATACATTCTGACACTTGCCGACATGTTCATCATGAACCGATGCACTCTGTTGCGATAAGATATGATTGTGGTCGCGATGTCTTTCATGATGAGGATTGACAGTGATCACGATTTTAGCTATGATTGAACCCGGACAGATATATATATATATACAGGACAGGTCATCATTGATGATGACAGATAGTCACAGACCATAATAGATTGTGGGAGATCGCAGCAGGGCGTGGTGCTTGTCCAAGGTTGATCCCGATCACCACGTTTTATAGGATGATTAAGTGTAATTTGTAGCGCTTTGATACGATCTGATGCAATGATCCCGATGGACAATTAAACTTGTTGATTGTAGAAATTGTTTTAACCTTTCTATGATTAACACGATTGACCTAAAGATCTCATAGGATCACCACTATTTAGACAACAATTCAATCTTGGCACCAATCATGATAGTGGGAAGATAGCATAAGAATGATTTTTTTAAAAATAACAGACATACAAAGCCCATCGCATACTTATTTATTTTCAACATCTTCCAGACCAATTGTACAGTACAAAGCATGATTGTCAATTTCCAGAGCACTTTAGCATTAACTTGTTAGTAAATACACAGAGTGTAAGCAATAAACAAACAAGCGAGGAACCTATAAAAGTCTCCCGTCAAACAGTGATTTCAAACTCCACTAATTAATCCCCTCGAGTCCTTACAGACTATAACCAAAACTACCACTGCCTCACCCAACCAGATAGTAGAGTAATCAATTGTATTTTTACAATTAGCACTGAATTATAAACTATTCTGTCATGATACCAGGAAAGTTTTACATATGTAACAATCAAATTCAGATAGTATACATGATGAAAATAATATAATGATTTATTTATCAGTTATTCATATAATTTAAGTTATTTTCACAAATTTGTCTGAACAGGAACTTCAATATTAATTAATTGAATAACTGAAACGAGTTTTGTAAGAAAATGTTCTACAGGTTTGAAATTATCAGATTCCTCCTCCAGTCCACTCGACCAGCGAATGTTTCTATAAAATTTGACTTTAATACAGTGACCGCATCAAGCACAGTTTTAACCCAATCTTTGCCGAAAAAAAAAACCCCTAACAAAATCCTAATTTGTTATAGAATATAGATTTAAGCTTGAGATCGTTAATTGATGGATCCTCAATATCCAACAAAACAAATTATACCAAAGGATGCACGGAGATTCTTTGATTGGAATTAACCTTGAGTTTAAAAGTTTCCATGATTTGGGTTTAATGTCATACTTAAGTTTATTTCACTCACATGATGGCATACCAGCCCAATTTGTGAAGGAACACCAGCCTTGACATCTCTGGCAACAAAGCCAAGACAGGACAGAATACAAAGACATCACAAACAGATCGGCTTCATGTTCCCCCTCAGCAATAGCACCAGGAAACTCCCTCTGCTGCATCTAAAGGATATTTCCCCATTACAAGAACAGTACACTTAAACATAAAATCTTATGTTGTAAAACTAATGTAGCCCCAATGCTTGTAAAGAGGATGTTGTATGTCATTTCAAACACCCTCAGTAGCGAAGGGAGACAGCACTGCAAATAGAACATATATACTTTCACAGATTCTGTCATTTATACTCGGACAATATCTCCCTTCAACCCGGTGTAGTTATTTCACATAACTCGAGTTTGTTGATGACGCTGTACTTCAGGGTATTTCACTTAGATGACAATGGTGTACTTCACACAACAAGAACAGATGAAATGTTTTGTTTCATTGGACAATTAATGTTCCCCCACAAAAAGACCTACTAGGTCTGTGTAGACAGACATGAGGTAAAGTAATTCATTCACATAAACCATTGGAATAATCATGAAAACAAAGTACTCAACAGTCAACACCGTCTCATATTTTTGTTATTCCTCTTTGAAAACATTTATGGAAAAGTTACTGCTACTACTTGATGACCTACAAGCATAACTCTACAGGTATTCATCACATTCCAAAAGCAGACAATCGTTTGACTTTAGATAAATCTGTCATCAATGTTTTTAATGATTTCTTCAACAAAGGAACGTCAGCCAAAATGTTTCCATCAGCAACCTGTGTGGTATCTTCACATTCTAGAGCTGGAAGAATAGAAAACATAAAATTGTCATTTTACACAGAAACTCTCAAACACAGCTCTTCTCATTCTAAAGCCGGAGGAATAGGAAACCTAAAACTGTCATTCTACACAGAAACTCAAATGTCTCTAACACTGTTCATTGAAGAAGTTTAAAAACTTTACAGGGCACAATGTATGATAATGGTGTTTTAATTATTGATTTTAATGTGTTCTGGAGAATGTCTAGTTTTATTTTACCTCCACTTCTCACAAAAAGAATGAACGGAACTGATCAAAGTAAAATATTCAAAGAGTGCCTGCACTATATATATATTTTTTGCTGAAGGGAGAAATAGTTTTCTAATGAAGTTTTGGATCTCAAACACTACTTGTTTTTCATAGCACATGTATGTGATATTAGAACACTACTCCAGCACTAACTGGAAAAGAAGCTATCATAGATGGCTTCAATGTTCTTTCCTTGTTGTGAGAATATTACAGCATGTATTAATCAAACAAATTTATGTTTTCTGAGAAATGTTGTGCTTAGTTAGTAGTTACTGAAAAATGCATCTTCTGCCTCTCCGAAGTATTTAAAATTGTTTCCAAAATAGTAATTTTAATTTATGGAGAAATTTTAGGGTATACAATTACTGAGCTTCCCACCTGTCTGGCAAAGTTCAAGGGTGATCTTAAATGTTCATTAATTCAGTTTATGATTTACTATTCCAATACCTACAACTCGATTAACCCCTGCAGCACTACACCAAATTCACATATTTGCCATCATGAATACGCCAACTTTGCCAAAACTTATACCTGTATATTGTTAAGATCTATAATTCTCGTCATAATACACATTGAGAGTGCAGCAGGATGAATGTTAAAGCCATCTTACCAGAAACTTGTTCCTCAATGGAGTCTAATCGGCGGCATATCTCCATTTGTAATGCTCCTACATGCTCTAGGAGGTTATTTTTACACAGGCTTATAGGATCATTGGTCTCCATGGCAACATCTATCTGATCATGTCCATTCTCTGTACCAATCACATCCCCTGATTCTTCACTGCACTGACCAATCTGATTATATGTACTAATTGGAGATTCATAGAAAGCCTCAACAGCCTGGTTGCCTGCCCCGGACTGAAAACACAACATTTAGTTTAATTACTTAAAATATTTTTAAAAGTTCCCAAACTTCACATGATGAAAACAAACTGGTTTAAGACGATGAAAACTGAGCACACCATTTTTTCTGTATATGTCACATTTTATTGGGGTGTTACCAAGGCTAAATAAAACCACAACTGTTATTCACAATATTAAAAAAAAAATTAAATTGTGTATCTATCATACTTAGACCAATGACATACCACAATAAACAGGGTGTTTTAAGTAGCTTAACTGAATACTTTAGTTTGGCTCCGAGCTATGGGATACCTTAGGAAACAGGAAGTTCAATTCATTCAACAGTCGGAAAATAACTTATATTTTTTTAGATAAAGACAGGTGGGTTGAGCAATCTGAGCAGGTGACACAACGAGAGCAGACAGCTTTTGTCATTAACACTGCCATTGGTCAACATCTATTCCCCTCTTCCATGAGAGGGTTGTGATGATATGGCCTAGAATAAGCCTTTAAATCTGACACTAGGGCATACCTTTTGATAATTGTGCTCGGCTATTTCTGGTGCCACATCACAATGACCTTTAGCCTTTGTTGGCTCTGAATCACCTTGGTGGGGAATCACTGCCTCAGTCTCCGTGCTGGTCTGAGTATTCTCCACAACAAGGGGCACTCCACCATTACCTTCCGAGGACTCGTTGGTCACAAACTCAGGGTTTACATCCGGGGGGATCTCGCACGAAGGAGTTGAAGACCTTTGTCGTAGCGTGTCAATCTGTTTTCGCATTATTTGGGGGTTAGTGACACTATATGAGTGTTCAGAAGCAAAGCCTTTATTACAACTAGAGGAAAGTGAATCGTCCCCATTATCAGGCGTCATGTCATCCGCTGATAGTGTGGTGTCAGCACTGTTGCACAGACTCGTCTCCACATCCCATCTCCGCCGCCATAACTGTAGACCAGGATCATCAGGTTTACTGTAAAAAAAATCACATCTTAATCCATTTTATATTATCTTATTTGTTTGTATTATTAGATAACACTGATTATACTTATATATATACATGTATGTATACATAATACTAGCTCATGACAATTTTGTATGATACTTTTCCCCTCCTTCAGCCTCAGCCTAACCAGTCAAGTTACTCCTATACACAAGTTATACACAAATTTGACATGTGGCCTGAACCTATGTGGTGGTACATTTAAGGTGAATCAGGAATTCTTTAGGGTTGATAGAACTTGGCAAATGTGCCGACATCTTGCGCAGTAGTAGAAGCCAAGTGGGCTGTTAAGTATGAACGATCCTAGGTCTGACTAAGAATTCAAACCCCTATGACATCATGAAATGACCGTGATAACTGTAAGTTGCATATACATTCTAACATATTTATCTGCTTATTGCTTTAAAGGGGGCCAGAGATTATTGAAAGTCAATTTCTGCAGTCACTTTTTAAAAAAATTAAATTTTTGATATATCAATTTTGGTTGTCAAGATGTCCGACGGAGTAAGATGTCTCTTATAGTGCTCCAGTGTTTTTACCCAATTATTATG
>JAVFBX010237321.1:0-10565 GCA_034783855.1 Mopalia kennerleyi | reverse complement strand
TTTAAGGGACAGGGTCCAGTGCTCCTCTCTTTAAGGGACAGGGTCCAGTGCTCCTCTCTTTAAGGGACAGGGTCCAGTGCTCCTCTCTTTAAGGGACAGGGTCCAGGGCTCCTCTCTTTAAGGGACAGGGTCCAGGGCTCCTCTCTTTAAGGGACATGATCCAGTGCTCCACTCTTTTTGAGAAATATCCAGTGCTCCACTCTTTTTGGGACATATCCAGGGCTCCTCTCTTTAAGGGACAGGGTCCAGGGCTCCTCTCTTTCAGGGACATGGTCCAGCGCTTCTCCCTTTAGGGACATGATTCATTCTCCACTCTTTTTGTGACATATCCAGTGCTTCTGTCTATAAGGGACAGGGTCCAGGGCTCCTCATCGAATAGCCACATTAATGGTATAGCTGAATCATAGATATGTGAAAGTTGCATCCAACAACCATCAACTTCATTTGCTAAACTTAAGCATATCTCCTTTGTAGTATCACATACAGCATTAAATAATCATTTATAAAATAATACAATAATCAAATATAAAATATTAAAATTTCTGTCTGCTGCAAGAAGAAGCTGTTGTAATACTGTATATCCCTATTTCTGCTTAAACCACTCTCCTTTCTTTTCAGGTGAATTCATCAATAGGATCTGAATGTGAGTTAATCTGTCATTCTAAATGTGACTTGGGCTACAGGAAGTTATTTCATTTCATTGATTATTTGATGTATAAATTGCAAATTTATTTCTCTGGTATCAGTGGCTGTTGTTCAAATTGTTGTTCATTGAGTTGAAAGTTTCTTATGAATCAACACATATAATAAATACCCAATTAATATGTGGCAGTATGTGCCATCCGTCTGTCCTCTTGTCTATTGATCTATCCGTCTTTCCTAATGCCTTTCTGTATCGTTTTTCTCATCTGTTTCATTCTACACTGTATCTCTGATAGAGTTTAGCTTGTACAGTTCAAACTGTTTTTTTATTTGACAGCCTATACATTGGCATTGTGCACTACCATAGTCTTCTTCCTCTGCTTTTGTTCAAAGTTTGTCTGTCCGTCCATTTGTGTGTTTTGTTCTAACTAATGCCCTGTTCTAACTCTACCCTCTGCCACCACCACCACCATATTAAAAGCTTTTTCTTAAAAACAATTCCAGTTATTAAATTGTCCTATTTTTTTATTTTCTAATCTAAAATGGTTTCATAAAGTTGAAACTGTTTTCTTTCTTAAACTATAAATTTACATTGTTTGCTTTAAACTTCGTGCTTTCATAATGTTTGTGTTTGCCCGCCTGACTTGATTGTAAAAATCTGTCCTATTGTGAGATGCATCTGCAGAAAATGTCAAATGTCATAGGCCCGCAGCCGTGGCGTAGTGGTTAGCGAGCGCGCTTAACGCCTTCTTCGATTTAACGTTCACAGGATCGAGTCCATCTGTCGACCCTTAGGTATATGAGTGAGTCACAAGATGTGGCCCCGGCAATCACTGGGGTGGTGTTTACGAAGTTTCCTCCCAGTTTTCCACCATACTAGGGCAAGGAACGGTGTGAAGTGGACAATCCTTCGTCATATAAATGAAATACCCTTGAGTACGACGTTAAACCCCAATCAAACTAACAAACAAAATCAAATGTCATAGAGATGATAAATATTTTAAAATAAAATGTTAATGCAAAACCATTACTTATTCAAAAGTATGTTAACCATTATGCACCTCTTTCATTTCTGTTCATATTGTATATTGGTGTTGCATGTTGTACAATACAAGGCTACTTGTTATTGCCTTCTTTCTTTAATTAACCTCTATTCCGAATGACTGGTGGGCCGCGGTCCTGACTTCGTGATTAACATGTCAGCCTACTAATCCTATTTTGATGTACAGTCTGTCATTCAACATATGATATGGTTCTTGATGTTTCCTTACAGTTTTCCAACATATTTAAGCAAGAAACATTGTCATGTAGATGATCTGTCGTCATATAATTGAAATACCCTGGAATACAAGATTAAACTCCTAGCTGAAATACTGGTCACTTTAAGTATCACTGAGCTTTTGCGAAGACCTGGGGATGTCTTGTAATCTTTGGTTACATTTCACGTTTTCTTTCTTATATTATATTGTCTTCTTTTATTGTGAGCATTATTTTATTTTCTTGTATTCGTTTGTTTTGAACTATTAAATAACTTTCTCCTTCTTTTTTTAATTTTTAATTCAAATTTGTGCTTCCCTTAAGCATGGCATTAAACAACAAACAGTTAACTTTATTTTTTTAGATTTGTGGAGTTAGTTCCCTTTAATATCAACCACTCTGGGCCAATGTGTTTTGCAAACACCATCTTCAGTTATGTTCATCTTTATCATATGTTCACCATTTGTGTTGTAGTTATATTTTGTTTTTTATGTTCAATCGTTTTATGTTGTTTTGGTAGATGGTGTTCATAAAGACTTTTATGTAAGGTAAACTCATTGTATACTTCTTTTTTTGTTCTTCATGATGTGACTGATCACTCAGTAATATTTATATAGATTCTTTTAAGTTTTCACCTTGAACAAGCACTTTAAAGTGAACTTTTAAGTTAAATGACCCATTGATAACATTAAGCAACAATAAAACAATCACTCAGTGAGCTATCTTTATGTACCTAACTGAGAGGCAGAATGGGGTCGGTCTGTCTGTCTGTCGGCGCAACAAGTTATCTAGGTGCTTTCAGAGCTACAAAATCAAGCTGATGCTTTCTGTGGGCTCTATTTTGTGTCCTGGTTTGTCTTTGTTGCAAATACAGTTGCCTGCACCCATTAGGCTGTCGCACCATCATATGAGTGAGATAATCTTAAGTATGATGCTAACCCCAATATAACCAACAAAACCATTAGTGATCTAACACTACTGGTACAGCATCAGGGACTTTCTAATGATAAGATAATCCTTCTTCTATGAACCGCCTATGGGTTCAAGTCCTCTTGTCGCCCATCGGGTATATGTGTGAATCACATGATGTGGTTTTGGCAATAGCAGGGGTGGTTTTAACAGTGTTTTTCCTAATGGTTTTCCGCTATAATTAGTAGGGAACACTGAAGTGGAAGGTCCATTGTCCTGTAAGTCCTTGTTCCCCAATCCAAACAAACCACTTATTCTAATGATTAGAGGATAAGTTCTCTTCTACTTAGCTAATAGTTTAATCACGGTGTTCAATCTTCACCCCATGTTAGAGAAAAAATAGGAAGGAAAAACAAGGCACTCAGTCTTTTATTTCTTGATGGTGAATGTACATGTTTGTTTTTGTACTAGGTGTGAACATGATAATCCAGACAAAACAGATGGCCAGTTACTTTACAGTACTGGGGACATCTTACACATAATCAACACTAATTACGATGAGAAACATGAGTTGTGGTTAGGGGAACGTGTCGATACTGAAACTGGGCTGCTGCTATCATCAAAGGGTCAAAACAAAGGAACTGTCAAATATACAAACAACAAGGAGGAAAAGTAAGTGGTTTGGCAATATCATAAAGTACCAGTTTCAAAATTCTTCACTGACTGTGGCGTAGCTGCCTACTATCGTCAGTTGGGTTGGCACATATGTCAAAATACACGTCCGGTGCTGATCCCTTCACCCAATGGACTTGCACGTCACCATAGGTAGGTCGTGGCCCGCGTCCATGGCTTATGTGCTTACTAATCTACTCCAATCTACCGGTTCACCAGATCAAGTCCGTCTGTTGACCATCAAGTACATGAGTGAGTCATACGAAGCTGCTCTGGTGATCGTGGGGGGTGGTTTTTTTACGAGGTTTCTTCTTGCTTTTCCACCATAATTTGGGGACCGCGGCCGTGGCTTAGTGGTAGGTGAGCGCGCTTACTGAAGCCAACTTCAATGTACTGTTTACAGGATCAAGTCCGTTTGTTGACCCTCAGGCATATGAGTGAGTCACACGATGTGGCTCTGGCAATTGCGGGGGTGGTTTTTACGAGGTTTCTTCCCGGTTTTCCACCGTAATTAGGCCAGGAACATTATATAGTGGACAACCTGTCTTCATATAAGTGAAATACCCTTGAGTACAACGTTAAACCCCAATCAAACAAACAGACAAACAAACCACGGTAATTTGTCAAGGAACAGGATGATATGGACAATCCGTCGACATTAATTGAAATACCCTTGAGTACGACATTTAACCCCAATCAAACAAACAAACAAAATCAAGTACGCTAGGTCGTAAATCGTGCTCAAACAAGCAATTCTGAAGATGTCAATAGGTCGCTGAGAGCAGCGATGCCAATTTATTCGTGTGTTTTGATATGGAAAGCTTTAAAATTTCACAAAAAGTATATGTCAATCATATGGTTTATTTCAGACATGTTGAAAGAAGAAGGTTTCCGATAAGTGATGTCTCAATGTCTCAAACGAATTCAATGACTAGACGAATGGCTATAAAGAAGGCTAAATCTCAAGGTTGGTCCCCTTACTCACTGTACATGTGAGGTCAAGAAGCCTACATGAACAATGCAGTTAACTGAAATTATCCTCAAATAACTTTGCGGTCATAAAGTTTTAATTATTTACTTTTAAAATTGTAAGAACTTATTACAAATATGTGGTAAAAGCTCAGTAGCTATATGTGTTGGATAACCGTAATAATCTTTTGAACGATACTCCTATCATCAAAGATTTTTTTGTCTTTTTTGTGTACAATCTTGTTCCAATACGGGGGTTTCCAGTTATGATGTTACGACAACACAGTGACGTCCCTTTGCTGAATAACGTTATCAGTTTACCAAAGGGGAGGGTTTATCCACTATTTTTAACATGGGTGGTATCTAGGGAATATTGCAAATTAACATGTAAACAGTAATAGGACCATATGAATTTCTTTTACCCATAGCTTAGAATATTATTTTTTTGCAAAAGTTACAATGTTAAAGCCATATTTTCCTGAAAACCAACAACCTGCAATGTTAAAGTAAAGGCAGGCTGCTCTACAGTGCCATAAAGTGGCCATGTCATTTCGCAAACGGATATCACTCTGTATGTCGTAAACTCAAAACCTATGTATTACAACTCTTTTCTTGCCTTTATGCAAGCCAAACTTCTTTACATACCCTAAAACTTCTAGCAATTGGGACAGAGAAAAAGGCTTTACCACATGTTACATGTTATTTCTGTGGACTGTCCGAAAATTAGAGTGTCCGAACTTTAAGAAGTTTTACGGTATACAAAGTACATTGTATGAACCAAAAAATGGTCAGTTAAGTCTGCCGCATATCAGCGATTCCCTGTTGGCAAATATTGCATCTTTTGCCGCACATTGAGCGATTCTGAATTAACAATTCTTCCAAATTCAGCTACATGTAGCCTTTATTCCACGTGAAGGTTTTCTAAAATGAGTTTAATTCAAAACTGCTAGAAATTCTAGCTTTGATTTTGATCATTACACACATAGGCGACGCAACAACCTTATTAAGTGCTTCAACATTTTTTTTACATTAAACCATGTGACTGACGAAGGGATTAGTTAACAACTTAACACCATGAACTTACATGATATCAAACAACTTAGAGGAGTGTGGATCATCGTAAAATAGTTTCTCTAAGTAGACCTGCAGTATATGAGAATTGTGTGTCATACATGTTTTGAACTTTTAAAATAGTCTCATTAGGGTAACATAAAGCTAATTAATTCTGTCAAGCAATTGAATACTTTATGTGGATATATATTAAGAAAAAAGCAAAAGTCAACCATTTTATTATGGCATGTGTCAGTCTATCTTTTCATACTAGCTTTATGGTTAAGTTTTCTCATGTTTAACACAGGAGCTCTCAGCCTGAGCATAGTGTAATTAACATGGCTAAATTTTCCAACATAGCATGTTGCCTTTTAAGAAAAACAACTGTTTTTCGACCTAAACTTATTATTTGTATTATATATTTTCAAAAACAACCATCTTAGATCCAAATTAGCATAGCCGTTAATTAGTTAATTTAAAAAGTGAAACTGACATCATTGTTTCAAATCACGATAGTTATATCATCTAGTCGTGTCTGTCCCCTATTAAGTGCACTGGTGGATGCTTTCATATACAGCCAAAAGTGAGGGTTCCGTCTCCATGCGAAACAACAACAACAAACAACCGCTTTTACATATCAACCTGGTAATAAAAAACGGATGTCAGCTGAAAACATGCTAAACGTATGTGTTACTCAAAGAGCTGTTTTGATATGTATACAAATGCTTAACATTACACTTGGATTACCAGGCTTGTGTATATGCCATGTTGTTACAGATGCCTTCCAATACATACACAAGCAAATGGACACACTGGTGACCGACTGTGTTTTCGAAGAATGACATCAGTCCTGCCTGATAATTTAAATAATCAATGGCTATGCCTACTCGAATGCGAGTGCAACACAGATGTTTGTCTAAGAAAGTATGCAATAAGAATAATAAGTTTAGGTCGAAAAACAGTTGTCTTTCCCTTTAACTCTCTGCAAGTACTGCAGTCTGTTGTAAGTTAAATGTCAATCTTTTACCCCAAAAATATCTGTGCTATTTATGTTTGTAGACAAGGAAGCCTCTCCGTTTACAATGGTGACCTGTGTCAAAGGTTAGTATGCATTTACACATACACTCCATCATTCTTCTTCGTTATTAGAATTTGAGAATCATGTCAGCATTAAAAGCTGAGCTTATCTTTTTGTGTATCCCTCTTATTAAATACTCTAGTCACTTTTATTTGCCTATTTTTAGCGAAGGTGCCATAGGGCTGTCACTTTTTACCTTGTTGTTCACACTTTGGTTAACACATTTACATTTTTATGTAGGTGGAAATGGATATTTTGGGGGTCAGACTCGTAGCTAATCACAAATTATTAAAGGAGACTTGTACATGGCTGGAGGATACAAGGTCATTCAGTGTATCCATCATGCGGTTGAGTAATTACATGTTTGCATGGGACCTTTCTGACTAAGGACAGTTTGTTTGAAGATTACAATGCTGTCTTTTCTAAGCACTGGTGGAAGATTAACTGTCCAATTTTATCAAAACACCCAACATTTGATGGTTGCACTTGTGTCAGTTGGTGTTGAAATACACTGACCGTATAAGTAAAATACACCTCAAGCATGGCGTAAAACACCAAACAATCGATCAATCACCCAAATCCATTAGTCATTCAGCAGATCTACACAGTGTATTCCTAAATTTTTATCAGTTTTATAGGTGTCAAGTTTTGTATTTTTAGACACACAACATAGTCCAGTGCAAGAAATAAGATGACTGGGTTCTAGCTGAAATTACAACATACATGTTGTTATCAGGGGGAATAACTCTATTAGTCACACTGTGAATCTGTTTTAGTGTTACAAGTTATCTTAGCTGAGCTATATTTTATGGTTATTAAAAAACATTTCTTAAGATGTCTCTAGGTGGGATTATGATTTAATTCAACTATTAAAAGTTATGTTCTTGTGATAGTTATTTTTAATACAGAAATTTGGCTGTATTTCATTCTGATATATAAACAACATTGAGAATATGAAAATATCAACAAATCTGAAAAGGTGTTATGCAGGCAGGCTAAAAGAAGTTTTTTTTGATAGACATTTTCTTTTTATGTTGACTTCTGGTTAAAGGCTGCCCGCAGCCGTGGCTTAGGGGTAGCGTGTGCACTCACTAATCCTGCTTCGACGTACTGTTCATCAGATCGATCAATCATCAGGTATATGAGCAAGTCACACTTTGTGGCTCTGGCAATTGCGTGGGTGGTTTTACGAGGTTTCCTCCCGGTTTTCTATGATAATAAGGCAAGGTGCAGTGCGAAGTGGACAATCTGTCGTCATATAGGTGAAATACCCTTGAGTATGATGTTAAACCCCTATCAAACAAACAAACAAAAATCTGGTAAAAGGCAGAATGCTTCAAAGACACCTACATTGTCTTAACTTAGCAATGGAGGACACATCAATTTCCCATTGGAACATAGCATGTCTCACTGTTTTACGTGACTTTTACTGTTGGCATACATTGCCATTATATAAGGGAAACATCCTAAAACAAGGTATTAAACACCAATCAATCAGTGTATCTATTTTCCTTGGTATATATATTTATATATATATATATATATATATATATTTTATTGAATGGTACAAGCCATAGGTATATGTTAACAATCAAACATAATAAGCAAGATTTTATGGATTTCTGGATAAGGTAAATGATGTTATTTATGGTAATATTTATCTTGTCAATGTATGTTTGAAGCAGTTTTGTATCAACGACCTGTAGTCATACTGGGGCCAGTGCCGGTGAACAATATTGTGACAGCCATGACATCCTCGCATCCTCAGAAATATGAATCCTGGTCCAAAGGTAAGGCTAACAGCTGTTTGTAATTAAATCTGAATTGTTTAAAACTTTAATGTATTTTAAACCTGTTAATGAATTTAAATAACATATATATGTAATTTTTGTAGTGTAAGCAGCTAGTTAAAGCATAGAACAGGTTTTTTTAAACTATTAAACCAGTCTTTACAACAAATGTTTTATTTTATAGCAGATATAACAATTCTTTTATTTTTATTTTATAGCAGATGTAATCAGCTGTGATTGTCACAATAAAGATTTAATTGATTTGCTGTTTCAGATAAGGTGACTGAAATCGAGTCTCGGATGGCATTATTACAGGCAAAGGTTTGTTTGTTGCTCTCAGTAGTTACATGTAGGTTCTGCCATAGTTTCAGAAATGAATACCTTTACTTTAGGTGATTTTAATTGTCAGATTAATAGGTTTGTTAAAATGTCAACCAAATAATATAATTTTTACAATCGTTTTCCTGCAGTTTCACCTGGTGCAGTTGTTGTATTTGGGTGTTATGCACTGATTTTTGGATTATGTCGTTCAAGTGCATTGGTTAGGTATTTCCTTGGTCAATCATGGGCAGTTTAATGAAACTTACTGTTGCCATTGTGGACCAGCAACTATTTAATTTAATCTGCTATAAGATGACGTCACACCATTTTTAAGATCTATCTCTAACCTGCTGTCAGCAATTTAATCCAGTGTCTTTTTTTAATAGAAGAGTAGCACAGTGAATAACCTTTGTAGATAAAACGTTATCCTCAAATTCTATCACCCTTCAAATGACATTGCAAAAATAAAGCATAGGAATTGGCAAAGTGCCAATTGTACTAAAATTTATCATAAAGCTGGGATACTCGGGCCAACAGAAAAACAGAAAAAGGTATTTTGCATTATTAATGCTATGTTTCTCGGAAAGTAATTACTATAGCACCAAATAAATTAGTTCATTTAGTAGCATAGCCCTTGAACTAAATAAGGGTGGCACATTTTTTTTTAAATTTTGCTTGAATGAGTTTGTTGGACTTTTTTTGTCTGTACAACCTTAACAAAATCAAATAAAAATGCAAAACAAAACTTGAAACATTTAAGAAATAAATAAATAAGACATCTTTTTCTGGTGCTTTCACGAGTTTAATAGTATAAGCCCTCTGATTAGGGCAGTACGTTTGAAAAAATAGTCCCGCTGCCCGCTATTTTTCAGGCACAGCTAATATCAATACACTTTTGCTATCACCCATTTTGGTTGTGTTGTCATTTACTCTCTATCACAGTCATTCTAAAGTAATAAAATGTTGTTGTTGTTGAGTTATTTGTTTGTATGAAACTGGCGTTATAAAGAATATCGAGAGCGGAGGCTGACTTGTATAGCTCATCAATTTTCACCAGGTTAATTACACAAATACTGTTAAATTGTACAGAAATATTAATCAGGTATAAGCTGTAACCAGTAATTACAGAGAAGTTTTGTAGTATTTTTTATTGCAAATGACTCTTTTTTCCCCCCAGACAACCCATGTGATTTTACCACCCTCTTGTCTGAAGCTGTGTTATGAAGCAAAGATTTATCCAATCTGTATACATCTCAATGTCATCCCAGGGGAAAACAATGAAGCGTAGGTACAATTTACAGTTTAAGCAAAGAACATCTGCCTTTCTTATGCAGGTGGTTGGAGAGAGCTTCATGTTGCTTTAGTCCTCTTAGAGCTCAGGCGATCTGTTTATGGTGTCGTTGTATTGCCTCTTCTGATTTTCCTGAATTATCTTTATTGCCAGGGGTGTCGGCGGTGGTTTGCCTCACCCATTAGGCTGCTACAGCTTCTTATGGGTCAAGTAACGATCAACACATCTTTGCACCCTGATCAAACAAACAAAACTCTTTTTTTTAAATAACAATTGATAGTTTCAAGAAGTTGTTGTATAGTTATATTCTCATAAACTATACTCTTTGGATGGCTGAGCATACACGTAGATGACATCTATTATGTCTAGGTCTCCAGCTGAGGTGGATACTAGACTAAATAAAAAATAGTGCCGAGAATAAATTAACTGGTATACTGTACCAGGTCTGGTTGCAGTATAATACTTTTTACTAGCTTGGGTATATCAGGTTTGTTGGCTCAAAGTTTAGTACCCCTGTGGGGGAGCGGGTGGGCCGTTTAACACCAGCAGGCCCTGCAGAATACTCCCTCGGCTTCCTCGGTCGATC
>JAVFBX010237310.1:0-10565 GCA_034783855.1 Mopalia kennerleyi | reverse complement strand
TAGCTCTATTATAAAATTAGAGAGCATAATTCAACACAAGAAATGATGCCCATTTTACCTATATGCATTTTATTGCAACCCGGAGTTTCACTTTAAATGAGTGCTATGGCATTCACTATTGTATCAGCTTATAAAAATCTGAAGATCTTTCACAGTATATACACACTCGTTCATTTGTCGAAGTTTACCCTAGATTGGTTGTTGGTTCAAGTATTCTTTAATTCACAGTATAACCAAAAAAATATTTTTATGGAGATTTTTTACATTTTCATAGAACGTACTTTGTCTGTTTTGACACTATGGTGCTGTTCGAGAACAGAAGATATATACTGTATCATATATATAAAGACGTTTTTGGCATTACACTAAGTAGCAACATTTATCTTCAATTAAAGTATTTGATTTGGAGCTATCCAATAAATCCCAGTAGAAAGAATTCCTCCACGTGCATGAAGGCCTACGTGTATACAGAATGCTGAGATACCCAACGAATATTCAGACCTGGTTGTGTGTGACAGAGCAGATGAATCAATAGGCGTGTACTTCAATTATTTGCAGTATTTCAACTTGACGTTAACAAGTACATACGTATCGATAAACGAAATTGAAACCACAACAATTATTTAAACAACGAAAAGCCAAGTAAAAATAGAAAGTCATACATTTTCAGAAACTAAGTATATTTCATATCAATATAAAGATTGAGAAGTTGTGCATAGAGATATAACCTGGTGTCAGTTAACACAGCACACAACTCGTTTTTTACTGGTCCATGGTGGAATGTGGGGACTTCCTGTGTGCCTCTGGTAGAAAACACAGAGAAGAAGACGGATTTCTTAACGATGGCTTTATGCGGAAAAGTTAACATATAATTTGGGTATATGTAAGAAAACAGTATCACTGTAAGCCGAATTCAAATACCCGACCACGGGTTGGGACTACGAAACGGCCACTCTATATGTATATATCTAGAATTTCTTCAAATTACTGTGAACTGAAATAGTCCTCATCCAGCACGCTTAATGGTAATCCAGACATTATACGTGGAGGGATCGCTTACATGTATATGTTGTGCTCTTTTCCTGCTTGTGTACAAGTAATGGTTTGTGGCCGTTTTCTGGATGTGTCAATTTTAAAGCTTCTTGTATTTTTCCGGTTGTGTCATGCATGATAAGTTTGTGGGTAGTTCTGGTTGTGAAATGGTGACGATGGGTTTCTTGGATTTGTCATGGTAACTTTTGGTCGTTTTCTGACTGCGTCATGGACATTTGGTAGTAGTTTCCTGGCGTGTTTCCTATATGTTTACGGTCTTTTATAAAAATTGCACTCGTTTTTACTTTGTCAAGGAGATTTTGTTAGTTTTGTTTCGAGAGGTTATCGTCAGATTGCAATCATTCAGAAACGCAATGTAAGTTTAAAAAGGTGGTAAGTTATGTTTATTAAAAACATTTTTTCTTTAGACAGTTCCTTACGTGTTTATAAAATGTCTTCTATCTGGAAATAAGAATTAAACACTTCCAAATGCTGTTTTATTTATATTACAAAAAAAAAATATATTTATATTACAAATAGTTATATTAAAAATAACACTTTTAACAAATAGTCAAATTATTTAGTTGATCATTTTAAACATTAAAAATTTGAAGAAACACTAATGCTTTCAGTCTATGCTGGTATCTAGGTCTGATAAATATTAGAATTGTGCCACCATTTTTACTTATCCCTTGGAATGGTACGTCGGTAAACTAAACCACTATAGACTCCATTTACTTGCGTCTTTATACCTAATTGTAGGGCTGAATTGTTGCTTGTCCATCAAGACGTTTTCGTCAATAGAATTCATTTGCCCTTTAAACATTCGAACATTTTTACTTTTGACGAGAATTCAAACTAATTTTAATTAAACCTTTTGTCGCATCGACCTCATTGACATCTTGTAGCGTAAAGGTGATTTTAGAAATTTTGCAAGATATTCTGAAAACTAAATAAGAAGTTTTTATTAAATGGTGGATACCAGGAACACTAGTCAGTTGACCATATTGTTTATTATTTTAAGTCACGTGTCTGTACTTTTTTCTTCAAAACTGTACTATTCTTTTTTCTTTGAGCGCGCATTTGTAAAATGTTAAGTTGTGACTGTTCTTTACATTACGTTCTTTGTAAATGCTTTCACCATTGCTTTCTTCATCTATATTGTTTTATGTCTCAAGTGTATCGTCCTCGTGTATGTGGGTGGTCCTCGGCGCCAGTTAGCCACGAATTTAATGCATCAAATAAATAGGAATTAGTATATGGGGTTTGAAATATATTAACAACGAATCTTCAATTACAATAACAATGACTCAATTTAGAACATCCCAACATCTGCTGAGATTTGAAACTGGAGAATAATTTGATGCTAGTACCCTACGGAATATTAGACTGCGTTAAGCCTCTGATTGATAGGAAGTAGAAACGAACATTACCGTGCTACTCATCTGTCCTTACTATTATTCTCTGCCAAAGGATTTTCTAGAAACCTATTTTTGGAAGAAGTTAGATAATTTTCCACAATTTATTTATTCAACAGTTTTTTCTTTTATGATGGTTTGTCGGAATAATGTGAACTTCTGTGCGCCATCAGTTGTATGTTGAGAACTGGTATATTATATAACAATTTTGAACACATACAAACTGGGTGGCACTGAGCCTCATAAAGTACTGGTATAATGGTATTTATTACCAATCAATTGTATTTCATGGTAAGTTATAGTGATGTTTTACTTGGAAACACAATATGTGTACTGTATGCGTATTCACAGGAAACGGCGGTGCATGTGATTCTTGTATCTTGCATAATTTGGAATAATATGTTTGTGTGTTTTTCCGTGTCCTCCAAGCCTCTCACCGCATCATCAGAGCGAAATCCACTGTGCACCCATCAAATTGGCTGTGTTATTATTTTCCATTGAATGCTCTTTAGCAAAATAAAATTTAAACGTTTCTATTATCACAATTAATACCATATTTGTATATAAAAACATAAATATGTTAAATGTGAAAATGCCACTTAATGATTCCTGGAGTGTGACAAACCAGCGACAAACCAGTGACAGACCAGTCGGACCAGTGACAGACCAGAATCGGACCAGTGACAGACCAGCGATGGACCAGTGACAGACCAGCGATGGACCAAAGCGATCATTGGCCTTCATTTGCAGGCACAACACTAAGTAAAATTACAACGGCACAATAGAATATAGGACCGCCATACGTAACTATGTTATGCTACATTTGAACCTAATCTGAATGTACTTTTCTGAAAACCCTTTATATGGGAACGCAGGTGAAATTAAACAGTCCACACAAAAAGAGACAAATCTGTAAGGTTGTCTGTCCTAATAAAACAATTGAGTTCTGTAGCCGCGGACAAATCTGACAATAAATATCCAGCATTGCACAAGGATTTAACGATTTTACGAATTTTCCAGCAGACTAAATGTTCTTGTCGATGATCAATAAACATATCTTGAATTGCCATACAGTACTAATTATCATTCAACCACACCATTCTGTGCCCTTTACCGAACTTCACAACCACATTCCTTCAAGTCATACGTTTGAGTACATGAAATATATGAGAATCTGCCGTTGATCGAGTTTCATTTGATTCTAACGACTAACGATTGTCCTCGGTTGTATGGTTTTTTTCCTACATGCACATGCACCCTAAAATGAGTGAATTATTTCCAGCAATTTGGTAATACAGATCGTGCTGTTATATAACGCTATTATAATAGTATTTGTATTATAAAACGTGCCAAATCCGTCTTTCAATTTGTTCGACTCACTTGAGGGCCAACTACCTAAAACTGTGTTACATATGTAAGACGTGGCATAATAATGTTGCCAGTCCTCATACGTGGGAAACATGGGGGCAGTTTATTTACATGGTAAATCCCAAACTGTTGTATTCACTATTATACTCGCCTCGCGATTTAATACAGCTTGTCATCGCTTGCAGCCAGTGTGAGATCCATCGTCAATTCCGCGGATCTACATGCGGAATACTCTCTTGCCATTTCTGATACGTGTGACGAATTTGTGCTGGGGAGCTCGACGGCTAAACACATTATCCGAGCTATAATAGTGGTGTATAGTTTTTGTTCACCTGGTTAGCTAACAACTTCAAGCAAATAAATCCCAGGTCTCATGGAGTCAACGTACTATGTTAGTTTTTATTTCTGTTTGTTGTACAAATTGCGCAAATCCACATTTCATTGAATTACGTAGAGAATTTATGAATAATTGAATCAACCAGTGAATTATTGAGGAAATTTATTCTCATTTAGCACTCATTATTAGATAAACGGTACTATTTAAATGATCAATACTAAATCATACGATTTTTGCATTTGATTTGTTCGGAAACAACACAGCGTTATGGGAATCGTCTGTGAGAGATTATACAAACAAACAGATGTTAGAGTAACGTGGTACCAGTAATCGCCGAGACATCTGAGCTAGTACAGACGTCACATGCTACAGGACGAGTAATCTCAGAGGCATATGATCAACCAGACTCTTTGCACTAACATGGGTCAGTGGACTTCGATAAACATTTGCCCAAGTTCCAGTATATAAATAAGGTAGAAGTAGTCTTAGAGATATCGCACTGTGTACAATCGTAACAGTGACATTTGAGTCTGTAATGCCGTAGTATAGGAAGCTGCGTGACGTGAGACAAGTCATGTATACATCTGATCATGTACAGGCAGTGGTATATAGCGAATACTGTACACAAGTATATATAGCCATTAAAAGACGTAACAGTCACATGAAGTATCTGGAAACGATGAGATGACACAACTATTGTTGTCGCTAAGCTCTTTAACCATGTAGAAGGGGCTTAGTGATGGAAGGAGACAAATATAGGAGCGTGTACACAGTGATAGAGGATAAGTCATCTATAGAAATCTGAATATATATACAGCGTTACAACAAAATGCTGCACAAATAAACGTATAGTTATGTACGATGTTATTTAGGTGAACGCGACACAGGTGCCTGGGGAGGTTTTCTTGGAGTTGTGGCGACAGAGTTATAGCAACCTTACAGATATGTCAGTGGGTAACAATCGTTATGGAACATGGTAGAAGTTATCCTATGTCATATGACAATACATTGGCATTACGGTGACATGACACATGCCTTCTAGGGTAGATCTGATAGCCGATATTGAGCCTACAGGTCCTGTCCTTAGAGTTGAAACATATATTTGTGCAATGAATAATTCAACTATCACAGAGCATTTGCATGTACGCACGTCGTCTTCTAATTAAGAGGGGTTGTGCAATAGTCATAGTGTGTACTGGCTGGCAGCGAATGTACATGTACTGCGTTCAATGTTCATCTCCTTAAAAAAAAGTCTGGCACAAATATAGCACCGTTCTTCTCCACATAAATTCATGCATATTCTGAATAACAAATCGTCAACAACTTTCTGCTGAATACTAACAGTGGAAATCGCCATAACATTTCCCACAAATGAAACTGGGGTTGTCTCTGTTGTGTTGTACATACATGTAAATGTTACTGGGGTTTTCTCTGTCGCGTTGTACACAAATGTTACCGGGGTTGTCCCTGTCCCGTTGTACACAAATGTTACCGGGGTTGTCCCTGTCCCGTTGTACACAAATGTTACTGGGGTTGTCTCTGTCGTGCTGTTTACAAATGTTACCGGGGTTGTCCCTGTCCCGTTGTATACAAATGTTATCGGGGTTGTCCCTGTCGCGCTGTTTACAAATGTTACCAGGGTTGTCCCTGTCCCGTTGTATACAAATGTTACCGGGGTTGTCCCTGTCGCGCTGTTTACAAGTGTTACCGGGGTTGTCCCTGTCGCGTTCTACATAAATACTACTAGGGCTGCTCGTGTCGCGTTCTACACAAATGTTACCGGGGTTGTCTCTGTCGCGTTGTATACAAATGTTACTGTGGTTGTCCCTGTCCCGTTGTATACAAATGTGAACGGGGTTGTCCCAGTCCCGTAGTATACAAATGTTACCCGGCTTGTCTCTGTCGCGTTGTATACAAATGTTACTGTGGTTGTCCCTGTCCCGTTGTAAACAAATGTGACCGGGGTTGTCCCTGTCCCGTTGTATACAAATGTTACCCGGATTGTCTCTGTCGCGTTGTATACAAATGTTACCGGGGTCGTCCCTGTTGCGGTATACACAAATGTTTAATACCGTATTTGGACAAAGAGCATAGCCAATTATGTACGATATCCATATGTTCCGGATACTCCTGCGTGTTGGCTAATTAGCAATAACACAATCATTATATATGGAATACATATATATATATATTGTTAGCGTGTCCGGCATAAATTATTAAGCCATCACTGCAGAAACTTTCCACGCAAAGTAACATGCAAGTCTAAATTCCCCAACGAACATATGTCAAAAGTTGTGGTGTTTGTGGTGAGGTGCCAACACTGCACTAAACCATACTAAACAGAGGTTGTTTGAGTGAGTGATGGCCTCTTTGGAGGTCAGATCAGTTGAGCGAGAGCATCCGATGGCAGCCAAAGTGAGCACTGAAAGATAGCCCAAATGGGAATATTGCGTGTTAAATGTGGTTAATGTACGGCCGGGCCATTTCTCATTCCACATTTATAGCTTTCATTACACCCTCCTCCCTGATACTTTGCTTGCTAGAATAGAAGTAGTGTGTAGGAATGATAGAGTTATAGAGCTTCCTAATTTGACCGATCCTATAGCTGCTGGCGATACCCAAGACACACTAAGTGATAACAAAACACACAGAGACATTCTAGGATTTGTTCTCAAATCAAAACATCAATCTCAATGGAAATTACGCAGCAGAGATTGGTTATTTACTCTGCATTTTCACTGATAAAAAAGATTATTTCACTATGTGCAGTTATGTGCCTGGTTATGTTTGTCCTATATACGGGTGTCAAACGGATCAAACATTTCGGACCCAAAGTATTCAGTACGCCACACAGGACAATCGTGGAAATACAGTTGAAGGCAATAATTGCATGTGACATTAAAAATCTCTCTTCCCCACCCACTCCCGCATAGAGTTTTCAGTGGGGACAATTGATCTCAAATATATTTTATCCCTTAAAAATGTAAAATGGCTACATGATACGTGTGCCATACAGGAAAATCCACATAAGCTGGGATTGAATCTGTCAAGCAAATTGTTCTCTCTTCATTTACTCAAAATATATAATAATTGAAGAGAGATAAATTTGCCTGCATCCAAATATGTATATATATATATATTCTCTCACACAAAGACCCATTATAGCATACAAGAGAAACAAAAATCTAAAGGACCTACTGGTTAAGGCGAAACTTCCCTCAGTATCAGACAGGTTGTAGCATTTATTCTCTTTACATAAATAATAATTTGTAGACTAATATCTTTTTATCTACATTTTTACAGCGTTTGATACACCATATTATTGGTCATTATCTTCTCTCGAGATATCCATAGGTTACCCATAACACAACTCGAGATTAAAGTTTATTAAGAAACTTGTCTGAAGGAGTTATCCAGAACATAACGATTCATCGATTTTAATTAATCTACATCCCTGTGCCAGTGTGATTGCTTTTAGAAATATATATATACTTATGTACCTATTTAAATGGGTTGTTTACCTCCAGTATAACAAAATAATCTTTATATTTGATTGAAGTTATGATTGCCTTTTGTAAGATTACTTACTTTCTATGATGTGTTATATAACTCCAGTGTGTATAGTTTCATTCAAAAGCGTTGACTCAGAACTATGTGCAGCACTCATACAGTCACACGATCCGTACAGATGTTCCGTTAATGGTAGAAGTCACGATGATATTATATTGGCTTATACATGGTTTATATAGGGTTGACTCAGAACTATGTGCAGCACTCATACAGTCACACGATCCATACAGATGTTCCGTTGATGGTAGAAGTCACGATGATATTATATTGGCTTATACATGGTTTATATAGGGTTGACTCAGAACTATGTGCAGCATTCATACTGTCACACGATCCGTACAGATGTTCCGTTAATGGTAGAAGTCACGTGATTGGCTTATACATGGTTTATATAGGGTTATCTCAGAACTATGTGCAGCATTCATACAGTCACGCGATCCATACAGATGTTCCGTTAATGGTAGAAGTCACGATGATGATCTTTTTCGTATTTGATAAACTGCCGCTCTTTACATTATATGTTTTATGGCTATTTGTTTGTTGGCATAATACTCTGTTTCATGTGTACACAAATCATAACACCATGAACATTACTTTATCCAAGTATAGCATTTGAACGTTCTTCACCGTTATAAATATCTAGAGTACAGTTGGCTAGTTTTAACTCGCCTTCTTTTTGTAGGTCACTTTTGTAGATTGAGTGATTGGTTGGTTTGTGTTTTACGTAACTCCAAAAGATATTTCCCTAATATGACTGAGACGTATCCTAGCAATAAGTGATAGTATCACAACCAAGATGTGAAGTGTTTCCTTTATGGTGGAAATTGAATATTCCTCCAGTCCTAAGAGCGACAGTATTGCTACTCTTCAAAGAAACTGGCTTTATCCAGAGGACCGTAATCAGAGGACTAACTCTCTGTTTGCCCATCTTTATCCAGGTCTTGTTTGTTTTAGAGAAGAACCGCTTCTTTTAA
Organism: Mopalia kennerleyi; assembly: GCA_034783855.1. Lineage (NCBI taxonomy): Eukaryota > Metazoa > Mollusca > Polyplacophora > Chitonida > Mopaliidae > Mopalia > Mopalia kennerleyi. Next base: position 1,866 of record JAVFBX010237310.1, on the reverse strand, counting down.
AAGCATTTGTTCACTAAATTAAATAAATAATGCAGCTTAAACTAAGGTCCACATGATGTGAATTGTTGATGTGGTTATTCATGCCCATTGATGCCAGGTATATCGGCCGTTTTTGTGGCTTCATAGCAATAGACACCCCATTTTAACGGCTAATGTCTTCGTTCACACATGCTCACTTAATGTAAATTGTTTATGTTTGTGTTGATGTAAAACGCATGGTATTTTGAGATCACTTAACACCAATCGCCAATTGAAGTGTTAATGCCTGTCTTGATTTGAAACAGAACTCGGTTTGCAGTATATTGTTACCATCTGTGGTCATTTTAAACCCCTGGTCATTTGTTGTAAACTGTCAGAGCTTGTTCAGTCAAATGTATTATTATTTGATATAAACTATTTAAGTGTTCATTGTGTGGGTTCATTATAAAACTAAGTCAATCGTTAGTGTTTGTTCATTTTAAACAAATTGTGCCATGGTGTCAATCGCTAGGGTTTTTTCACTTTAAACTAATGTTACTTTCGTGTCAATCGTTAGTGTTTGTTCATTTTAAAATAATGGTGTTTGTTCATTTTAAAACAATGGTTATGTGGTGTCAACCGTTAGTATTTGTTCATACTAAGCCAATGGAGTCAATCCTGGTGCTTTGGTGTTAATCGTTAGTATTTGTTCATACTAAGCCAATGGGGTCAATCCTGGTGCTTTGGTGTTAATCGTTAGTATTTGTTCATACTAAGCCAATGGGGTCAATCCTTACTGGTTGTTCATTTTATACTAAAGGTGGTTTGGTGTTAATCGTTAGTGTTTGTTCATTTGAAACCAATGTTGTTTTGCCGGTAACCGTTATTGTTTGTTCTTATGAAACCAATGGTCTTTTGCCAGTAAACAACAACGTTTGTTCATTTGAAACCAATGTTCGTTTACCGTTTACAGTTAGTTTTTGTTTATTTGAAACCAGTGTTCTTTTGCTGGTAACTGTTAGTAATTGTTTCTTTAAAACCAATGCGTTATTGCCGTTAACCGTTAGTGCTTGTTAACATTATACTCTTTGGTGTTAGCATCTAGAGTCTGCGATTTTAAACCAAAGGCATTTTGGTGGGAAAGGTACGTACTTTTGCATTCCAAACTGATGAGGGAAACTGTGTACGTGTTTTTCGTCTTATACATGTTGATGTTTAAATCAGATTGTCACAGTATTTAATAATTTCATAACTATTGACCATTTGTTGTGAAATGTAAATCTGTTTGTTAAAACTATGCTTGTTGACTTCAAAGCAGTGTAAATTTAAGTGAATTCCTGTTGTGTTTGTTCATGTTTAACCCATGCGCAGTGCTTTTGTTCACAATTTATGTGAATTCCTGGTGTGTTTGTTCATGTTAAACCCATGCCCAGTGCTTTCGTTCACAGTTTATGTGGATTCCTGGTGTGTTTATTCGTGTCAAACCCATGCCCAGTGCTTTTGTTTACAGTTTATGTGAATTCCTGCTGTGTTTGTGCATGTGAAAACCATGCCTAGTGCTTTTGGTTACAATTTTTGTGAATTCCTGCTGTGTTTGTTCAGGCTAAACTCATGCCGAGTGCTTTTGTTCACAGTTTATATAAATTCCTGGTATGTGTGTTCCTGTTAAACCCATGTCCAGTGCTTTTGGTTTACATGCGAATAGTTGGAGTCGTATTCATTTAAAACACAATGTTTATTTGATGTGAACTGCCTTTGATTTTATCCAACTGTTTCATTTTAACTATTAGGTTGTTTGGACACTTAATTCCTAGATCCATTTGAACATTCAGTAAGGTTATTTACCACGGTTCTTTTGAACAATCAGTATGTTTGGTAATGCAACACCAAGGTCATCTTGTACAGTCA
>JAVFBX010237299.1:0-10565 GCA_034783855.1 Mopalia kennerleyi | reverse complement strand
ACGTATATATTTGACGAGTCGGTTTTTAACGAGTCGGTTATTTGACGAAGTGACCGGATACCCATACATGTACTCTTCAGCCAATAACACTACGTTATGTAGTCACGTGTTCACTATAGACCTATCAGTTAAATGATTTTTCGTTTCACTGGACACCATTTTATATTTTGCATTATAGAGCTACATGGATTTGGAAAACAAAGAAAATTGGAGTAAAAGAAAGTAAATTTTAAATGAAAATAAAAATTCTTTGAATTAGACTCTGGATATGTATTTTTAGACCATACCTATTTCTATTCTATGACCTATTGATGTGTCAGTTTAGGTCATATCAGCTGGAGAATTGGCTTCATGAAGGGTCCCTTAAAGACAAGTAGGTTAAAATCTACCTGGTTTACACATTAATACACTCACTCGCATATAGACCACTAGCAGACTAACATACCTGCATTAAAGCTGCTTCGTTGTACCGTCGTAAACTCGCTCCGCCTGACTTAGGGGCGTTTCCCTGAGAATCCCGGCTTCCCTGAGCAGAGCCTCTCTTTGCCCTGACCACGTATCGATGAAATGTCTTGTGTTGAGAGATACTCCCACTATAAAAAGTAAAGGTGACATTTGATACATATAGTATAGTTTGGTTTAGACACATACGGGTGTTAGAATTGAAAACCATAAATAATGCGCCAGTTGCCTATATGACATTTTAAGCTGTTCTGCAGTGTAGATTGCTAACATTATCATGAAACTTAACAAATCAACCATCAGTGTTGTTACAAAATAATCACATTTGTTATCAATTTTATTTGATCTTTCAATTTTTTACACACTTCAATCAATAAGCTTCACTTTTCACTATAGCTCCAAGCAATAGTTTAGTTACACATGAACAATGCACAACAAGTGATTTTATCTATTGTCTTAAAAATCTAACCAAGAAAGAATAATTGCATACTTCTCGAAAATAGCTGCAGCAAAATGACCGCCACCTGCCATGACGACAGCCCAGGTCATGTGATCAGGGAGACTGGAAGCTTTGGCCATCAACTCTGCTTGTGTTTCTAATGGGTTCTAAAGGGAAATAACTCTAGTATTACTATAACACTTTCATATTCTTGAATGTATAGGAGAATACACAATATAAAGTGTCCATATGAACATATATGCTAGATATTGTTTGGACTGAAATCTGAGTATTGGATTATTTACAAAGATTAGTTAATGAATAATTTTTGTGTCTTTTAGAAAGTGAAGATTAACAGTATTTTCGTTATGGCCGGTAGACGGTCGGGTGGCTGAGTGGTCTAGGTGGCCAACATTTACTGCTGGCAATTCGGTGCCTTTCTCTGAGGGTCGTGGGTTCGATTCCCGGATGGGTCTTAACCTGCAAAATTTTCTCTTTAGGTTTTGTCTGTTTGTAGCAGACTGTATGGTTGCAATCTACATAACTTTGCACTTAAGCATCTTCATTATTCAAAATATATATAGATAAGAGTATTAAGTCATTTAAAAAAATAAAATAAAATGAATGTGGAATTATGTTAAAAACAGGAACAAAATATAAACAAAATATGGAGGAACAAAATATGGAGGAAGAAAACATATCTGAAACGGCTATATTGTATTTTGTCAACACTAAGCTGGTATTTTTTAATAAAAGAAAGCAAGTTTTCAAAAACTACAAATGGAAGCTAACTACAGTCTGTTGGCTTCAATCATTATAATCATTTTGAGCCCTTTAAAACATGATCCTACCTTTTTATGATAAAGGACACATCTATATAAGGAGATTAGTTCCCCGGTAGAGTTCCTCAGGTATATTTTAGGATATTTCCTCGCAGACAGACTCTCAGCAAACGAACCGCTTTCTGAATCACTGTCGCTCCCGCTATGCCGAGACTGCCTCAGACGAGATGGAATACCCAGTGGCTTACTGCGAGGTACTGAGTCGCTCTCTGTGTCTGTCCCATCATCATCTGAGTCTGAACCAGACAGGCTGGATATGTTACCTGAAGATAATCATTTCAAACTGCATACATTTACTGGGAACAACCTTTCAATTTTAATAACTTGGAAACGAAAGGTGCTTGAAAGTTGCTCGATAACAAATCTAGAAGTTGAAAATCGATAAAGTCCTTTATTATCACAGCTTCTACACGCGTACACTCAAAAGGAAATAAAAAGTTGAAATAACTTGCTTCTTGCCGTATTTGCCTCTCTCATAAGTGCCATAGAACACAAGACAATTTTATAATTCAATCAGTACTGTTATAGAGGCTAGGGAAGAGGCAATGACAGAGCTGTTTAAATGACTTAGAACTGTTAGTGATATCACATTACCAGTGTGAGATTAGGCACGATATGATTCTACTTACTGGCTATTGGATACAAATTTATAGAGCCGAGTGTTAGTGATACCACATGACCAGTGTGAGATTAGGCACGATATGATTCTAATTACTTGTCTATTGGATACACGATAAGATTCTAATTACTTGTCTATTGGATACACGATAAGATTCTAATTACTTGTCTATTGGATACACGATATGATTCTAATTACTTGTCTATAGGATACACGATATGATTCTAATTACTTGTCTATTGGATACACGATATGATTCTAATTACTTGTCTATTCAGGATACAAATTTATAGAGCCGAGTGTTAGTGATACCACATTACCAGTGTGAGATTAGGCACGATATGATTCTAATTACTTGTCTATAGGATACATACAAATTTATAGAGCCGAGTTCAAACGCCAGTGGAAGCAAACACAATTTTCTTTCTCCACAATTAAAAATATAAAAGTTTAAATTTCCTCGGCTGATTTGCATTAAAATTTTGCTGCAATATCAGTGACTAACCAGACATGGTTTCAAACGATTCCTCAGACACAGAGGGTAAACCTTTGATTCTTTGCTTCAAATTGAATCGGTGCCAGTCAGATCTGTAATGGTCTTTCTGAAAGTAAAAAACATATGAAATAATTTGAATGATTATTGTGTCGAATATAAATTAAATATTAACAGTATGTTTGTTGTTTTGAGATGTAACTTTGATTCAAATTTTGCAGGTTGAAACCTGTCCTGGATTGAACTCACAGTAAGGCAACGAATCGCTAACAGTAAATGTGGGCTATCCAGCACTCTAAAAAGTAGAAGGTTAGTCAGTTGGAGTCTAGGTAGAATGTCTGCTTCCTAGACTCCAGCTGACTAACCTTTTATTTTATAGCAGATTGGTTGGCTGATCCATGCGTCCTCCACTTACTGCCAGCAATACGGTGACTACTAGTGGGCATGGGTTGGATTCCCAGATAGGTTTCAACCTACAAAATTATCTGAACTAAACTCTGTTTAAACTAAGAACGTGTTGATCGAAAATAACGAAAATACTAAGAAAAATCTGTTTGTTTGTTTGTTTGATTTAGCTTTTATTTCAGTTCATTTCACTCCCATGACAGCAGTGAGGTTCTCCCCAGTCCACTGTTTTTACATGTATATTAAACTAGCCTCTGCTTCACTGGCAACAAAAAATACTCATCAACAAACTTCCATGATTTATAACATAAAAAACTAAAATTACCTGTTCTCGTCGGCTGGCAAACTCAGACTGACAGAAATTGCAGGACATTTTATCAGAAACCAAAAACTCCCTTTTTTCTGAAATATTAAAAATAACACATGTAATGAAATGAAATAGACATTAAATACTCTTTGAAAATAGATGAAAATTAAAAAGTCAGATCTAGGGCCGTACTAACATGTGTGATCTTTTCGTGCTATTCTAACTGTAAGTACTTAAAATGTATATCACTATACATATGAGCTCTCTCTCAATAAACAATGCAAAGATGTCTCATCTTTCATAGTCTAAATAACATCATTTATTTCTTTATTTATTTCTGTTATTCACCCATAACTAGGGGTAAACGATATACACTACAGCCATGTTCGATACATATCTCGATATGGGCCTCGCCATACAATATGTATCCTGATATTGTATTTTCTTGATTCAGGCTTCTTTAGCATTAAAATTTCATAAACGGCAAATTTGAAATGCTTGGTTGGTTTGTTTGCTTAATTAATTATTTTGTGAAATAAAGTCATAAGAGGGTTCAGATAAATATACATTTTTAATGACTCCACCGTTAGAAGGGCCATAATACACAATTATGTGGTATCACAATACAGGGCTGCATAATATCGTTAGGAAAAATATCGCAATACAACCGAACGATGTATTGGTGTATCGTTTCATCCCTACCTCAATCTAATTAAAATCAGAGCTCAAAATGCTCCCCGTGTTTTGTTTGTCGCTATATTGAGATCTAAGGCAATCACTCTACTAACGCTGTTCAATTAGGTCAAGCTTTAACTGGGGTTCACAAAAGATCACAGTTTGCATTGTCCAATTAAAATACAGATAACACGGGGTGGGGTAAACAACCAATTCAGCCTAAACAAGCAGAAGTTGTCCGATTTTCATCAGTGTTTATGTTGTAAGCCGCATAAAAATCGAATTCCACTCAAAATTTATTATTTGAATGGTGTTTGTTGATTGTGCGTGCATGTTTCCGTTGGTCATGTAAAAATATGCAGCCGGGAAAATTTAGTTCGTCGGCGGAAATCTTCGGATTGAATAAACCAGACTTGAGAAGCAGCTCAGTGATTGGTCAATTTAAGAAGCCAATCGACGTTATAGATGGGGTGATTGAGTTAGACCTCAATATACGGACAAATAAAACACGGGGAGCGTTTTTGAGATCTGATTTTAATTAGACTGGACAAGTAGCAAAAGTCTAGTATGTCTAGTAGATCCAAATGCAGAGATTGGATTATCCAAATTTGGAGGTTCAGTTTCTATCTGAGCAGAGAGAGTAGTGAAAATTTGCACATTGAGAACTTCAGTATCATTTTTTTAGTATAACAAAAGCATTGTGGAATGGTAACATTAGACAGTCTATTGAACAGGCCATAACCAAACCTGCTTAAAAAACAATGACAATTGGTATTATTTTGTTTAACTTGGATTTAACATTGTACTTCAGGTTATTTCCCTTATACGATGGTGTGCCAGCATGAGATCAATCACTTTTTGAATGGCTAGCATGTTTTAATTTTGGTTAAGTTGAAACTCAATCCTCGGCTGGTTGTATAGGTATATAACCTGCCATTTGGATCAATCTTGCTCTTCGGGCTCGATTGATATTGCAGTCCGACATGACACAGCTCAAGCTGATACATCGTCATGTATCACGCACTGTACAGATAGTCTCAATTATAATAATAATTCCATGGTAAATGCAATGATGACGCTTCTCACGCATTAAAAACATACGCGGGATGTACAAATGTACAAATACAAGTATGTAGGCCCACATATAAAATTATTTGTGCAAAACTTGTGTAAAAACTCTTGTAAAAACTTACTTCTGTAGACCGAGTTGTCTGCAGACAACATTGGCAGTTTTGATGTTCACATGTCGGGAACAGACACCACCCCATTGACCTTTAGCGAACACTTCTAGCTGACCAATCACGGGAGAGTATTCTGCACCATGTGTCAACCGAATTTGCACATCGCTCATATCTGAATATTAAAGTTTAAAGAACATATAATATCATAGACTAGAAAATGTATTGGTTCAAAACGTGTTCAGTTCAATCAATCGGTGTATACCGTCGAAACTGTCTCTGTCCAGAATATTTTTAAGATTGTTCACTCCGAGGCTCCTATTATCTACCATTGATGAATTTCAATCAGCCTAGTATTTTAAATCTATAGATTCCAATCTCATAAAAGTGCAGAACTGAATAGCATGTTGGGTCGCATCAGCAGCAAAAAAACATCGGGTGAGCTAAATAAAATCAATGAAGCGGTCATAGGTTCCATTCCACCGTTGTACCGCATATATTTGACGCAATCACATCAGGGGATCTCCGGTACTCGTAGGATTGATTTTTTACGAGGTTTCCTCCCGGTCTTTCGCTATTTTTAAGTAGGACTAAGTAAGAAATAGATGATTTTTTGTCATATAAGTAAAATACCCTCAAATTAAACTCCAATCAAGAGACAAAACATCAAAACGGCTAATCCAGTGATTTATCGTCATGAAAAATTCACTGATTCAAAACATATTTTCTATCTTTTAAACAGTGCCCCAAGCTACTTAATTCCAGGGAATGCAAAAACCAAAAGAACGTGCCCTATAATTTCTAGCAGTTGGGTCACTCTAATTTTGGGACAGTCTTTAGAAATAACACGTAAGACCCCTGTGGTAAAGCCTATTTCTCTGTCCCAACTGCTAGAAGTTAAAAGGTAAATGGCCTACATTATTTTGTAAACTTGCTTTTGACTTTAGGAAAGCTATACTAGCAACCCTTCAATTATCGAGTTTTTTTCAAAATCAAGTTTTTGTTTACTCTCACTAATAATCGGGTACATATATACTTATAAATATATATATATAAATCCTTAAAAACCCATGGATTTGTTTTCATAAGTAGCTGATCCTAAGTGGGCGGAAGTTTTGTTCTCCACGGAATTTAAATTGATATTGCTTATGTTGTAAGTCTGTAAACGTCATGCGAAAACTGCCTTTTGATTTGACCAGTATGTTCCGAAGGAACACATTCAGCTTTTATCGGGGAAAACAAATTTATATTGCCTTTATTAAACCTTGTTAGTTGAACACCAATCTAATTCAAATCTTTCTTGTGCCTCAGAGAGTTTTCTTTTCCCCTCTTTTTAACACAGGAGGAACTACTTTTTTGTCAGAACAGATCACTACACATGTTGTGTTTTATTGTAGCCCTTTACTGTTGTTCTTCACCGATTAAAATATGATTGAGCTATTGTATTCATGTTTTCCCTACATGTGATACAGTAATATGTACGTATTCGAATATTTCAATTTTATATAATTCTTTAATATACTACCAAGTTTAGGTTAAACGTAAACGGGCCTACTGAATGTACCTGGCTCGCAGTCAACTCCGGCTGTTTTTGTTGGGTAGCTGTCTCTTTCTTCCAGACTGGATATACAGCCTTCATATGTTGTAGCTCGTGGCCCGCAAGCGAAACGAACGACCCTATAACTAGGCGCTGTATAAAATGAATTTCGACTGTACAGCACCTTCGACCTGAAAAATAAAATTTGAGTTTATGGTTTATTATATAGTTCGTATGTTGAATTACATATTTACGCGGGTATCAACATATTAAGTGCTTAGGGCCTCTTGCGCTCTTAATGCGGCCATGTGTGAGTCCCATTAATGACTGTACTTACGTGTTATATTCAGCCGTTTGGCAGATAATCCTGGCCGCCAGCATGTCAAACTCATCATGGTCTACCGGATACCACTCTCCTTCCTTCTTGATCTCCACTGCACCCTCAGAATACTTATCTTTACCCCCGGTAAAACGTAAATATTCCCCACTATCCTTTGACATCGTCAAACCTATAAATACAGAAGCGGCGAATAATTTTGTAAAATTGCTGGTTACGTGTAAAATTATTGGAAGACAGAATACCTGTTTGAATGTTCATTTTCTACTTTTCTTTACTAAGAGGTGGAGGAAGATAGCGGCCAGAAGTTAGTAGCGTATTCGTTATTCGTGATTGGTTATTCGAATCACGAATCACGACAAAAAAAAACAGGATTCGTTATTCGAATCACGAATAAGGACAAAAGCGGGATTCATTCGAATCACGAATCACGACAAAAAAACGGGATTCGTTTTTCGAATCACAACAAAAAAACAGGATTCGTTATTCGAATCACGAATCACGACATAAAAACAGGATTCGTTATTCATCTCATAAAGGTTGATGGTGCTTTACAAATATCTCTGCCGGAAAAGAATGTCTTCCCAAGCCCTGGTGGTATAGACAACAACAGTCGCTAACCCACAAAAGACGGGATTCGTCATTGGTCTCACAAATAGTGATGGTGCGTCTCAAATATCTTTTCCTCTCACTCATATGTCGGTAGCGACAGACGGATAAGAACCCGTGAGCTGTACATCACATCGAAGTAAGATTAGTAGGCCGACACGCTAACCACTAAACCATGGCCGCAGACACAATATCTGCAAAAATTAATGCCTTCACGCTTTGTATAGTAGATTTGTTTTTCAGCTCTTAAAGGTTGATGGTTCTCTAACAATATATCTGCCGAGAAGGAGCGTCTTCCCACCCCGTATTGTGTACACATAGATAGCCGTTGACCCATTCTTCATATGTCGGATGTCGACAGACGGATAAGAACCCGTGAGCTGTACATCACATCGAGGTAAGATTAGTAGGTCGACACGCTAACCACTAAACCATGGCCGCAAGCACTCGTTATGAGTTGAATAACGAATCCTGTTCTTTTGTCGTGATTCGGGATTCGAATAAAGAATCCCGTTTTTTTGTCGTGATTCGTGATTCGAATCGTTCTAACATTATCAAAACACTTCACATTTTATGGTTGTGCTATAGTGTCAATTATTGTTGGAATACACCGCCGTCATATAAGTGAAATACTCTTAAACACGGCCGTATAAACCAAACAAACTATCATTTTCAGCTAACTCCAGGAACTTGGTTAAGAGATAATCACAAATTAAGATATATTATATAGAACGCGTTATGGGTTTCAATTTGAAGCCTATAAGCGGTGCTATAAAACGGTGCTATAGTATCTGCACTGACGCATTGCTTTTAAATAATTCCAGAAGTTGAAAATCCACACGGTTTCTTTATTTTAGGCCAAGGATTCAAAGCTTGACAAGCCAGTGAGTCTTATGTTCTTGAAGTTTTTTTTTTTTTTTTTTTTTTTTTTCACAGATTCCGGTTGACAAGAATTTGTGTAACTCCAGGCTTTCATCGTGTTAGGTTGTAGGAATCACGAACAGAATCTGTGTGCACGCTGTTTTCAAGAACATGGTATATGCAATCGATTTTATTAATACAGCTCAAATATAACAGACCCAGAAAAAAAATCATCTTTTGCTACGGAGCCTTGTTTGACAATAAGTATAAAAATAACGACTTGATGGTAAATTCTCCGAGAAACGAATGGAGGTTTGCCAACATACCTCTGGAGCAATTTTCATTCCGTCGAAAACAAGACCGGATTAAGGACGGACAACCCCTTCGATGTCAAAATTGTTCTTTTTATTATTATTTGTTTATAAGAACGTTCTCTTTTTTGTTCGTTTTTTTTTTTCGTGAAAAAGTTATATAAAAATTCCAATTACAAGTAATTTAATTTTAAGTTTGAAAATTTGTATTTAGTACTTTCCTTATATATGTATAGCTGGGTGGATTTTGCACGATTTCTATAACTTTTTTGTCGAAAATTTAATTTTTCAACTCTATTCTCGAAAACCCTTTGACCTACACCCTTGAAATCTGGCATGCTTATTAGTGACAAATAATCTAGTAAAACTTAAAATTAAATGACTTCTCATTGGAATTTTATATAATTTTTGCACTGAATGCAGGACAGAAAACAGAACGTTTTCATAAAGAAAAAAAAATTTAACAACTTGGACCCTCGAAGAGGTTGTTCATCCTTAAAGCTCATATAGGCCATACGCACTAAAAACATTGTGGTGCCCAAATATGCATGTTATTCAAAATATTACCAATAGTGAGCCAGAAAATCATATATTTTTGGTAAATGATTTAAAACTCACCGGAAGACGGAGAATAATGATAATTTTTCAAGTTTATAGATGTGGTAAACAGGAGCTTTGTTTTGTTTTTTGCTTAATGGTTAAAACAACCCTGGTCGCAAAGCAGCGTGACATATTGGTTGCTATGTTCGCTCTGTTCTTCTATCTTGACAGCCCTCTGGCTAAGAGCAGTTTCTTTGAAGACTAGCAATGCTGTCTTTACTTAGCACTGGAGAAAATGATCTTTCCAACATAATGGAAACGCTTAACATCTTGGTTGTGCTAGTGTCAATTATTGTTGGAATACACTGCCGTCATTATGGCGTCATATACGTGAAATATTTTTAAGCACGGCGTAAAATACAAATCAATAAATAAATCTTAATAAAGAAACGACAAATAACTTGTTTCATAAAACCATTCCATAATCGAGTTTATACAAATAAATCTATCTGGACACCGAAACCGAATTAACGTTTCAATAATAGCGACACACATTATAATAGCCACGGCAAGCTGGAACGATGCATCCGTTGCCTTGAAAGTTTTATACGGCGAACACATAAGGTTATTTCACAGGCATGATGGTGCGCCATCCCAATGGTCGAAGGAAACCATCCAGAGCGTCACTGGTTAAAAAGAATCCAAAGACAGGATAGCACAATCACAATACACACATCGGCTTCGCATCGTATCCAATTTACATTTTACCCAGGCAATTCATATCGTTATTCAATCTACCGCTCACTGAATTAACAAAAGTCATCATAAATTTGTACTTACGAATAAAAAGAAGTATACAGAAAACTGTTGATACTCGTAGTTCCATAGCCTACAAATGAATAAACTCGTTAACTTCAAATAAAAAGAAGTATACAGAAAACTGTTGATGC
>JAVFBX010237288.1:0-10565 GCA_034783855.1 Mopalia kennerleyi | reverse complement strand
CGATATGGCTCTGTCATTACGGGATCAGCAAGGAAAAGGCGTAAAAGAGAACTGAACCAGCTTTTGAACACGCGTAGTGTGTGTCTAGGAAATGAAATCCAACGGTGGAATGCTGTCAAGAAAGATCGGATCTTTCCGGTTGAATATGCATGAAGCAAAATGGCACGCCTTCTTCGGTTTGAATTGGAATTCTGACCAGATTTCTCTTGGCTCGTACATGATAAGTACGCATTAAATAATTTTCGTTTTTGCGGCATTATTTTAGTGCCTCTTTAAAAGACGAGAACATCGCATTAAATAATACAAGAAGTACTTTCACGATAATGGATAGGTCTGGAGTTATTTAATCAAAAGCTGGCTGAAACAAGTGAGACACTATGATTCACACACAGATTTCACGCATATCAATATCCAATATTTCATTTAGAAAAGAGAAACCTTAGTGCAAATTGAGTGAGTCAAAACATGGAGGTATAGCAGGAGGTATCTGCTATAGGCTACCTCCATGGTCAAAATGAATTCATTATCTTTCTTCGGAGTTGTTACTAAATTGAGTAAGTTATGGGATTAATCGACATTTATTTAGTCTGCACATAGTGTAGATTGTCACTCATACGAGATTACGATTACTGAAAAATGTCAACAATTATTAAATATCGTAGAAGAATTACTATCTGCCACTAATCAGCCCAATGAACATGTCTAACCAGTTGTTCTTTTCTATATTTTATATTTTTCGTTTTCCGAAATTTCAAACTGCATGTAGTGCAGTATCCTTTATAAGCTGCAGGTGTATCAGATAACACATACTAACAAAACAACCCCAGTTATACGGTATGACTGACTGCATACTTCTTTGTTGCAGTTTAATGTTGTTTATTATGTACAATGAGAATACGAGGCCTTAACAATATATAAACATTTTGTGATCTAATTAATATGATAGTACAGTTTGGTTATAATTGTGTAATGGACGGCCTACAAACGGGTCTGGACAAACTGACAGCAGTTTGACCATAATATTCATACTTCTATGTTATGTGCAATTAAAGTGATCGCATATCTACAAAAATGATTTAATAAAGTATAAAATGGCTAAAATATATATACAATTATACAAAAGACATACTTGGTTACCGAAAATGAATATTGGACTTTTTAAATGGAAGCAGACTGTAATTAAGTATCAGAAATTTGGCAGATTGGTTAAAACAATATTTAACAGAAATATTGCCGTATACAGTAACAAAAATATTTTTTCACACTTATTGTTTTACTTTTAAAAGTACATTGTAAAATTCTTTGGGATTCCCACATGTAAAAACAAAATTAACATTTGTTAGCACTTTATACTTTAAACAATACTTTTATAATTTTAAAATACTTTAGATTTTAAAACGAAAACAGAAGAAAAGTTGCATGAAAGTTTTATATACAAAAGATGAAAAAGTAATTCGGAACACAGAATTACTCTTTTGTCCAGGAGTGCCTCTGATGTTTAATATTTCTCGCTTAAATTTAAAATGTCCCAAATAAATTCCAGTAATATGACTAAAGAGGATTACACCTTTAGGCACCATTAACAACTGGATTGTTTGATATTTCTAAACATAATAAAACCATTTTCTTAATGACTGTCATTTGAGACCTTTTTGCATAGACCTGTACTTTTTATAAGGATTCTTAATTCAGGCGTTACATATAAAATCTACTTAACATATTTTAAGAAAAATAAAAGCTAATAACAATAACAGGTGTAAATCCTTGTATTAAATGTTAATTTTTTTACAGTAGACTATTTGTCTTTGCATAAAACATCTTTGGTAAAGAAACATAGGTATCTCAACAATAGTTTCACATTCAATACTGAATGTCCTCTTATCTGTTAAAGAAATTTTTTATAAATTTTATTAGAACCTACACTTTGTATGTATTATGCAATTCACGTAATCTTTTTTAAACATTGAGACTGATGAACACATTAACATTGTAATACAGTCTGACACAGCTGTCACTGTTGATTTCTCAAGACAAATCACACATACATGTAAACAATGTTTACCAAAACTGCCAACTAGCATTAAACCTAGAAATGTAGGTTACCTTTGAGAAGTTACATGTGTATGACAGAGGATGGAATATTTGACAACAGAAAATATTTGACAACAGAAAATGGTCCAAGAGATCCAAAAAGATTATTAATGAGACATACAGTCCAGTAAATCTGAACACATCAATATCTATTTCAACAGTAAGATGACAAATATTAGCACTTTTCTTCTGCATATATATCACTAACTATAACAGTATTATACACAAATAGAGTTCAAAATGAAGCACCATTTTAGAAGATAACAATTCAAAAAGTTGTTTTAATGCACTTTGGGAGTATGAGTGATAAAGCCTTTCTCCAAACCAGCTGGAGAAAATATTCCACACTGTCATAATAATGTATGAATTACAAACAGTCAATGTAATTCCATGTAATACCCACAGTAGAATAAACACTTGTAACTGTTTCAGAATTCCTTGGATGAGGTTATGTCGTTCAGTTCAAGTCCTGATGACCTAACTACACCTTGGTTTATTGATGATTCAATGCTGGCACTTTTACAACAAATTGATTTCCAAATCCAATTCAATCATGTGGGGTTAGTCCATGCATTCTACTTCATACTGAGGTAGCGATTTTCCTCTGCCAGTTGTGTGAGCATAGAACTCATATCATTAACGACCATGTTATTTGTGCTCAATAGAGGTGTGTTATATCTAGAAGACTGTGATGCGGACCTGCTGCCTGGATTAAAGTTAGTCGGGCTGAACATTGTATTACTATTGAGATTCTCTGAAGAAATCGAACTAAGGTTATCAATGAGATTTTCTGTGGAAATAGAGTTAAGATTTTCCATGAAGTCTTCTATTGGAGGTGCAGTAGTTTCCGTTCTGTCTGTTGAACTGGTCACCTGGTTACAGCCAGGTGACATTCCCATGTTATTACCATATGGACCTGACACCATCCCAGGGCTGCCCACATCATTAGAATCAGGACCCATATTTGGACAGAGACCCTGCTGTTGTTGTATCATCTGACAACTGGGTAAGTCTGACATAACTATCTGATCAGTGGGAGGACCCGGGGGTGGCATCATCATTGATGGCTGATACATGGCCTGCTGCGGCATTACCATGTTTCTGTTCCCTACCATTGGATACACCTTCGATTGATGTGTATTTGAAACGATGCCATTCCCACCATTGTCCATTTGTGAATTTAGATCATTTGGGTATTGTATGGAAGGATTAGCTCCATTAATCTTGTTCATTTGTTGATCATTTCTGACAGCAGCCTTAGCTCGGGGAGGTATTTGTGATTGGCTGACATGTGGGACTTGTACAAGAGGACTCATCCTCTGTTTCTGTGGCCCAAATCTACGCTGCATTTGTGTTTGGTTTGGTTTGTTTGCTGCGGGTGGATGAGGATGCATGCCCATCTCATGCTGCGCATTCATCATGGCCCATTGCTGGACATTTATTGGTTGTGTATTTCCACTTGGTAACCCTGACTGTGCCCCAGTGACCATACCAGCCATTGAATTATCCATTGGCTGATGGCCTGGACCACACGAAGTCATGTCATTATTGGATACTTGTCTGACCCCAGATTGCTGTGGGCCATTCATTGCCTGAATCTGGTTCCAGTTCTGCTGCATTTGGAATTGCATTTGCTGCATTTGCTGCATCTGTTGTTGCATTTGCTGCATCTGTTGAACATGGTTTTCATTTGCAGGATTTCCATGGTTAAAAGTTTGCGAATTATCTTGGAACCCAGAACTATTTCCCTGATTAAAGCCATAGCTTTGTGTTGGAGGGTGATTTGGTGAGAACTGCGACACATCCTGGGATCCTCTGTTCATTTGTTGTGGAGGAGACAACATTTGTTGGTTATAATAAGAGTTCTCACCTGAACCATTATGGTAGACACCCTCTCCATCTGGACAGATACCATCACCTACGTAATGACCCTGCTCTTTGAGAAAACGCTGCATGTCATCTGGTATAATAACATTGTAATTGTCCTCAATCATTCTGTCCTCAAGTCGAGATTCTTGTTCCATTTCCATAGCACTCTCATTCATATTATACTCAGCATCCTCGGCCAAACTGAAGTCTGTGGCTATACTACTACGCGATGATTGGAAAGTATTATGTGATCCTGCTTTGTACAAGAGGCTTTTCATTGTTGGTGGCATTGGTAAAGGCTTCATCCCATTGAGACTGCGAACACGCTGTAAGTTTTTTAGTGCACTAAAATTGGGGTCGACTACCCTAACTGGATCACTAGCACGACGGATTTCACGATTTGGCATCTCATGAGGTAGGGGAGTTCGGCATGGAGTTGACGTCCTGGCGCCATCCATTTCTCTACGTCCAGCTAAAAATCTGGCCATGTGTTCACTGGGATATTTACTGGAAGGACTACGAAGTGTCATTGCTTGAGATTGCACCATGAGATTCGGTTGACTACCTAGACTGGCCTTTGATAACTGAACAGCTACATTACCAACATTGCTCGATTCACTGGAGCGTCTTGAATAATGAGGCAGATTTCCAGTAATATCATAGTCATAGGGAGAGTTGATAATGCTGAGTCTATTGGAGAGTTGAGAGGTTTCACTGCTACGTCTACTTGAAAACTGGCTGAGGTCAGAACGTAAACTACTGTAGTAGGAACTGTTTGTACTTGTGTTGCTGTCACGGCGACTACCAGGAAAACCCATAGACATCTGCATAGATTCGGGACGATCTGTACGAAGAGAAAGAGACTTTTAAAAACTACAGTTCTTTCAATAAACTAAAAGTGCATTATAATTTACTAACTAAAACTGGTAAATTTACATGATAAAACAACCACAACTATATACCCCTTAGTGTTTGATTTACAGTATAATTGTTAGACTTATTTACAAAATAGAGTATTTGTTGCAATAGATAAGTCCCCAACCATGCCAATGCTTACATAAAACTGATACAAATGCATTTGTCTTTCGTGCTTTTCAAAACAATTAATAAAATAATCAGAACTGCACTAAACTCTAATTTGTGTAAATTGTCAGAAATAAACTGTATATAAAACTTCATGTCCAATCTGCATGAAAAACGAGGGATACACCTAGATTATCCTCCAGTTAGGCCTACACAAGTAGGAGATTAACAATTGACAATTTTTTATTAAACCTAAGGACATTTTGGAATTGTTATTGGTACTATGTTAGCCTCATACGAAATGGTAACTCCTTGATCACCTCCTTATTCTCTATAACAATCTCCTGCTATTCAATTGGCAAATGGTTAATCACTAGTTGTACAAGGACCAGTTGTTGAAAGCTATATTAAAGTAAATCCAGGATTAGTGGATATTTAGCCATAAAGGCACATCAAATTACTGTTTCAATTCTCTACAAGAGAAACATTTTGGTTTGAAGCAACTTGGCCCCGACTCTTAATATATACTGTACTGGTTGTGTTAAATTTATATAGAGATTATAACCAACAGGTCTTGTTATATATGTAGATTAGTACATTTCTTTTTGTCTACACCAAGTTTGTTTTTCTATCTGCTATTTTAGTGGCTTTTTTAAAATAGTTATAATGTTTTTGTAATTTGAACTTTTTTTCAACCAGTTTGCTGTTTGCTCAACTTGCCCTTATCACTCCTCAACTTTAGAAATAACTACAATGTCACATAATGCACCACTTCCTTGATTGCACTATTTGTTTGGAATGACAAATGAATCGTTGCGTGCAAACCATGAATTACAAACATGTAGGCCTATATGTACTAGCAATTTATTATCACACACAAGGGCTTAGGCAGACACCTGTCCACCCGTCCAACTGGATACCCTGAAGTGAACACTTGCATTTTTTGGACACCCTGTTTTAAGAAACTTTAACATGCATGAGATAGGACAACTGTCAAAATTGGACACCCATTTATTTGAAAAGTGAAGCTAAATGACCATTTTGGACACCCTACTTTTGATTTCTGGCTAAGCCCCTGATCACACATGGGAAAGCCTCTTTACTACACATTGATTTCAAAAGTAGGTAAAACTTACTGTTTAAATCTGTTATTCTCTTGTGTTGTGGACTGGTTTGTTTTATTGTTATGCCTTTATTGTTAGGCTCAGTGAAACCACACATATCTTGACGACCTCCTGTAAATGAAAGGAGGAAAATTAAACCAAAATCTATGAAATGTCATAATTCTGGCCTCAAAATTAAAAAGAAATTAACAAGGTGGATAAGGTTTTTTACAACTGCGGAAAGTGTATAGCATTCCGCTGATTCAAATCGAGTGACTTCGAGGAAGGAAAGGCTGACAGTCTAATACACAGATTGTATGTACCAAAAGAGGAATAAGCCAAAAAATGTCATTTTTTTTTCACATTAAATCCTTTATCTCCTTGTTAGCTTAAATCTGCATGTGGATAGGTGTGTGGTTGGAGGGAGCTTCCTGTTGCCCTGGTGCTTTCTGAGTTAAAGAGGATGGAAGCCGATATGTTTGTGATGTCTTTGTATTGTCCTGTGAGTGTTCTCTGATGTTTTTTTTATTGCCTACGTTGTCGGGGGTGGTTTCCTTCACTCATTGGGCTGGCACACCAGCATGTCAGTGAAATAACCTTAAGTACGGTGTTAGACCTCAATCAAACAAACAAACATGTGGATAATTTTATATCTAAGTAATTCACAGAACAGAACTTGGCAAGTATGCCTATGGATTCTGTGGTAGGTGGTAGCAGCCAGACAGGTTAGAGACGACGCAATAATGTACAGCTCTTTATAATAGGGAATAGTCAAACCTACAAAGGACATTACAAAACAGTCGTGCTTTCAACTACAATAGTTGGTTGCATACTACACTTTGTCTCCACTGTTAAAACAAATTGTACAAACTGCTTGTTTACTCCAATGGAATACAAACTCCTTTCATTTGTTAACCATTTAATCTACAGCTACCACCAATTGAAAACCCCAATATCAAATTTAAACGGAACCAGAATAAAACTTACCAAAGTTATTGTTAACACCGGGTATTCTTGGCAACACAGATGGAGACTTATTTTTGCCTGTGATTCGATTTTTCAGTTGATTCTGCATGTTGCGGTTGGTATTCAGTATGTTGGTTCTTGTAACTAAGCCACAGGTATTACTAGGAACCTGAAAGATACAACAAAAACGATTTTTTATTTGAACTTAATAAAAGTACAAAACTGAACTGCCATGGTTTATCAACAGGCTTAATCTATGTATTTCTATTTTTTAAGTGCTTGATGTCAGTAAAAAACTTTGGTGCAAGATTGTAAAAAACAGAAATACTTTGATACATGTATACTCCAGGAGAAATAAATGTTTGCTTACTTTTTTCGACACGACTATAACTGAATATTCATAGAGTATTTGAGTTTCAATGAAAGACCAGAACACAAAATGAATACATTGAATTGTTTAAAAGAAGTCCATACCTCAGCCTCCTCTGGTTCTGAGATTAATACATTGAACTGTTTAAAAGAAGTCCATACCTCAGCCTCCTCTGGTTCTGGGATATCCACTTCTTCTTCCAGGGTATCGTGTAGAGTGCCCAGTCCACCTTGAACATTTGACCCAATGTGTTCCTCTATGTCCCGTGACTGGGGGTTTATATGGGTGACGTTCACCTCTGGGCTGCCCTGGGGGGATTGGTGCTGGGTGGTCACACCTCCCATACTTTCCTTCGGAAAAACATCAAAGGAAATACATAATATTAAAATGTTCCTGGTGTATAAAATTCCAGCAAGATATATGTTATCATTTGCTTTCACATTTTATTTCATACCAATTAAATTAGCAATATTGCCAAAAAGTAAACAATTGCTTTATTGTAGAAAAGCTTTTATTCCGAACCAGCATTTTCAAAATATGTCCTTTGTATAGAATCACCAATTATTACGCGTATCCAGTTTTTATTTATGTAACCTTGTATTGTATATACACTGTAGCGCTGTCGTAATACCTATGTGTAATGTAACAGCATTCTATCTACTGCAGAACAAAACAAACCCATAGAGAACATGTGGTTACCTGGGACTGTCTCCTTAAGCCAGTTGTGGAGGTTTGTAATGGAGTTACTGTGAGACATTCCTCAACTGATTTTGTGTCCTCTGGGCTGTCCTTGTCCTGGAAACAGAGTTATAACGTTGAATTGTAGTCCCTATAACCCCTGATTTCACCAATCCCATACTGTCTGCTAACATGTTATAGTTTCACAATAACATAAAATATCACTTTGGACTGTATGTCATAAAGAAAGGTTCGACATCAATTCTATATTTAAACATCCTGATGATATAACAAAGTTGTGTACTATGGTGATCTTTTCCTAGTTCGTTGTTCAGTGACATCATCTGGTGCACACGTATAACAATATCTAATCAGGCACTGTAAAATAATTTTTTTGCACAAATTTGTCCAAAAATGAATAGTGTGTGGGAAAGACCTGGTGCCTCATAATTTAAAAAAATATCAGATTCTTCATATCATCGTAGGCTCTAATGGGATATTCCGATAAGCCTTTAACCTGTTTAATGCTGTTACAGTGTCAAAGTGAAAATGTATAGGTAGGTAAAAAGAAAATCACTAAGTTATAACAACTGACAATTGCTGTTGAATAAACTTCTGATGGGAAGCTGGGTTGTCTCCCCTGACACAAGCAAGGATGGTTTTTCCTGGTGGGAGTGTTTTCCTCTTGTCAAGAGATTGGGTGGTTTCCTCTTGTCAAGAGACTGGGTGGTTTCCTCTTGTCAAGAGATTGGGTGGTTTCCTCTTGTCAAGAGATTGGGTGGTTTCCTCTTAACAGGAGACTGGATGGTTTCCACTTGTCAAGAGACTGGGTGGTTTCCTCTTGTCAAGAGACTGGGTGGTTTCCTC
Source organism: Mopalia kennerleyi (assembly GCA_034783855.1). Classification (NCBI taxonomy): domain Eukaryota; kingdom Metazoa; phylum Mollusca; class Polyplacophora; order Chitonida; family Mopaliidae; genus Mopalia; species Mopalia kennerleyi. Next base: position 1,598 of record JAVFBX010237288.1, on the reverse strand, counting down.
TTGTCAAGAGATTGGGTGGTTTCCTCTTAACAGGAGACTGGGTGGTTTCCACTTGTCAAGAGACTGGGTGGTTTCCACTTGTCAAGAGACTGGGTGGTTTCCTCTTGACAGGAGATTGGGTGGTTTCCTCTTAACAGGAGACTGGATGGTTTCCTCTTGTCAAGAGACTGGGTGGTTTCCTCTTGTCAAGAGACTGGGTGGTTTCCTCCTGATAGGAGATTGTTCTGACACTGTTAACAAGGAAAACAATATTCAGCAAGAGGCACAGTACAAGGTCATCAATCAATTCAATCACTCACCTCATTCTGTTTATTTGATCCACCACCTGTCTCCCCTCCTTTATGACGTTTATTGGCATAAAATTCAGGCCCATGGACTGTTTTAACATGTTTCCTTAGAGAGCTAGGATCTGTGTATCTCTTTGTACAACCAGCCACTTTACAAATGTAAGGTTTCTGTTCAAACAACATAGGAAAAACGTATCACACATGAGATTCTCAAAAAAGTTATATGTGTACAATGTACAACACAATTCAAAATCAAATCTGGATAAAAGTCAATTAAATGTTTGATAAGTATATCAGTTGAAATGTAGATTGCCTAAGAGAATTTTAAGAAACATAATATAGAAACGGTTGCATAAAATCAAGTTGCCATAACCAAGAGAGACACTTACAGCATTTGAATGGGTCCGGTTCTGATGTTTCGCTCGGTCAGACGCGTTACTGAAAGCTTTTGTACAGTTTGGAAATTCACATGTGTAAGGTTTCTCCCCAGTGTGAGATCGAAGGTGTGTTTTCAGATTCTCCAGTCTTGAGTATGCTTTACTGCACCCTTCAAACTGAAACACAGGGAAGATACTTTAATAACCTGTGAATATCAGATATTCACACTCACATAAAAATATATATTTTTTTCTGTGCTTTATGTGGACAGTTTGGAAATCATTGTGAACTACTGGAAATAAACATGATTCTCCTGTATTACTATATTCTTCAGGTTTAGACAAGCTACTGCTCCAAGGTGACACATTTGTTTTGTTGATCAACCAAAGTGTTAATTAAAAATGTAGTTAATCTGACACAAATTAAAATGAGACTCACTGTGCACTTATGAGGTTTTTCCCCAGTATGTCGTCTCATATGAACAACCAACATATACTGAGCTTTAAACGGTTTCTCCTCCCTGCTGCATTCACTCCACCGACAAACAAATGACTTCTTATTGGCCTGGATGTGGTCTTGGTTTATGTGCTGAAAATAAACAAGAGAAACACACATCCTATTATTTTCCAACAAAATTCCACATTAATATTGAGATAATAACATTTGCAATGCCTTCACTGGGGATGACACTCAGATTGACAACAGGTTCATAATCAGATTCAGCTTTATAATTATGCTAATAACCAGAATACCTATGAACTTTCCCTTTCTACCTGGGTCCTTTAAAGTGCCTACCAAAAATACCAAAAATATCTAAAAAGAATAATCAGAAACTATGTAATGAAGAATTTGTAATATGGAATTCACTTCCCGTAAAAATACAAAATGCACCTTCAGTGAAAATATTCAAATCCCTTTATTTAGAACACATGT
>JAVFBX010237277.1:0-10565 GCA_034783855.1 Mopalia kennerleyi | reverse complement strand
AATGGTGGTCCATTGTCAGACATAAGCTGAACCGGTAAGCCATGTCGGGCAAAATGTGTCTTCAGGGTCTTGATAATTGCTTTCCCAGTCTTACTATGTAAACGGTCAACTTCAAAGTAGTCCGAATAATAATCTACCGTTATCAAGTAATCTTTACGATCAAATTCAAACAGGTCACATCCCACCTTTTCCCACGGACAAGAAGGAATTTCATGATTGATGAGAGTCTCTTTTGAATTTGTTTGTTGGACAGAATTACAAGTAGCACATTGTCTGACAAGTTCGGTAAGTTCTTTGTGCATGTTAGGCCAATATACCAATTCTCTCGCCCTTCGTAGACAAGATTGAAGGCCAATATGAGAGGCATGGAGGCGTTTTAGAATTTCAGGCCTCAACGACAAAGGAATGACTACTCTCTCTCCTTTGAATATAACATCATCTTTATGAGAGAGTTCGTCACGGAAAGAAAAGAATGGTTGAACACATGCTGGAACTTGGTTCTGCTTATCTGGCCAACCTTGTTGAATGAAATGCTTTAATCTTTTCATGGTTGTGTCATTACTAGTGGCATTCTTTATCTGGACAAGTCTCTTTGCAGATATAGCTAGGTGTTCCATCACGTTCACAGTCTCTAATTCTTTTTCTGAGTCGGAACGACTGTCAAATGTCAACACATGTCCTTTTAAATCGTTCACTGAGTCACGACAAGGAAGGTAAGCACGACTTAGGGTGTCAGCCAGGAACATTTCTTTTCCTTTCTTGTACACCACTTTGTACTCAAACTTTTGAAGTTTCAAAAGCATACGTTGGAGTCTCTTCGGTGCGTTATGCAGACTTTTACACACTATAGACTCCAGGGGTTTATGATCTGTTTCAATTGTTACCATACGACCATAGACGTACTGCTCAAATTTCTCCATTCCAAATACTATTGAGAGTAACTCACGTTCAATCTGTGCGTAATTTTCTTCAGCAGGAGTTAGCGAGCGGGAAGCATACGCAATAGGTTGACTGTTCTGCATCAGGCAGGCACCAAGTCCGCTTTGTGACGCATCACACTGAAGAACAGTCTCAGATTTGTGGTCAAAGTATTTGAGAACAGGTGGGCTTGACAGAATTTGTTTCACTTCTTGAAAACATTTGCCATGCACTGCGTCGTCCCATATAAAATGGTGGTCATCCTTCAAAAGACTTCGAAGGGGAGCAGTAACTTCAGAAAGACGGGGAGCAAACTTTTGTAAGAAGTTCACCATTCCCAGAATACGACGCACGCCTTGTTTATCAGTGGGTGACGGCATCTTTTTGATTGCCTCTACTTTGGACTGATCAACTTTAAGTCCAGAAGAAGTAAGAGTATGTCCCAAGTACGGAACTTCACGACACTTGAAACGAAATTTATCAGGATTCAGTTTGATGTTTTTCTCTAAACATCTATTCAGAAAGGCTTTCAGATTTCTATCGTGGTCAGTTTCAGCTTCGTGATCATTTTCACCAATGCCGTAGATGAGTACATCATCGTGTACTGCTCGGACACCAGTCAAGCCTTCTAAGGCTTCGTGTAGTCTCCTCTGGAATTCCTCAGGAGCAGGAGATATTCCAAAAGGTAACCTTAGCCAACGATACCTACCCCAAGGTGTTTCAAAAGTGGTTAGCATGCTACTTGCTTCATCGAGCTCAACATGCCAGAAGCCATTTTTAGCGTCAGCATGACTAAAGAATCTAGCATTAGTCAGTTCTGGAAGTAGGTCATCTATCGTAGGAGTAGGGTAGTGGTTTCTCTTTAGAGCTTTGTTCAGAGGTTTTGGATCTATACATATCCTCAATCTATTATCAGATTTTGAAACAACTACCATAGCAGAAATCCAATCTGTTGGCACAGACACGGGAGTAATTATACCTCTTTTAGAGAGTTTATCAAGTTCACTTTTTAGTTTAGTTTGGAGAGCAACAGGAACCTTACGACAGGGCAACTTAACAGGTTGAACAGTGTCGTCAACTTCTAAGTGTAGACATCCTTCCAGTTTACCATCACCATGGAAGGCATCCTTGTAAGAGGTTATTACATCACTAAGTGAAGTAAGTTCAGGATTTTTATCAACAGCCATAATGTTCTCAGATTTAATCTTGATTAAATTCATGTGCTGCACAGCAGTAGCACCCAGAATAGGCTTACAGTTCCCTTTTACTATCAGCATTTCAACGTTGTACCTTTTTCCATTCTTTGGATTCTTAACAGAAACACGACGTTTTCCAGTAGGTACAGTTTCAGTTCCATTGAACATTACAAGAGTAGTAGACACAGAGTCTAGTTGTTTCAGTTTAGGGTCGTTATAGAGACGAACATATTCACTCTCAGGTAGAATATTAACTGTAGCCCCACAATCAAGTTGAAACAGGAGTGTATGTCCTTGAAGTAACATACGAGCAAATATCTTTCGTGGATATTGCCGAGACAAAGGTTTTGATTGCTTATCAGAAGAATCAACAGCAAGTACATAGTCCTCATCGTACGAAGACTCACCATCAGTGTCAATCTGGTGCACTTTATTAGAGTTCCTTTTAGGGCACTTGTGAGAAAAATGATTACGCATGTTACATTTTGAACACGTTTTTCCCCAGGCAGGACACTTTTCTTTTATAAACTCATGTTGCTTTCCACAGAATTTACATATTTTCTGTTTTGTTTCTTTACTTTGTTTGAAGTTAAGTTTCTTAGAAAACTTTGTGTTTCGATGACGAACAGCGTGGACTTCATCACCAGAAGTCATACTCTTCACATGGTGTGCAGCACTTTCATGTGCTCTACACACATCAACACAGGACTTGAGAGTAAGTTTTGCATTTTGCAGCAGCCTTTTTCTGGTTCCATTATCTCGAATTCCAATAACAATTCTATCTCTAATAAGACTATCCTCCAGCTGACCATAATTACAACTCTTTGTCATTGTTCTTAACACTGTTACATAAGAATCAATGCTCTCAGAAGGTTCTTGGTCTCTGCGATTAAAACAATATCGCTCATAGGTTTCGTTTGTTTCCCCTATGCAGAATGTCTCAAACTTTTGGAGTACTAGATTTATGTCTTCGCGATCCTCAGGACTGTTAAAAGGTAAGCCATCAAATACATCCATTGCATCAGTACCAATACAAGTCAGCAGAACGGCTGTTCTGTATTTGCTATCAGCAGCAGCTATGTGGGTGGCAATTTCATAATTGTCCCACATACGACGAAACTTTTTCCAGTTTGTCGATAAATTACCTCTTAAATCAAGCTTTTGAGGAAATGGAATGTTTGTAGGAGCATGCAAGGAAGGTGAGTATCCTTCAGCCATAGTTTAATGTTGAAAAAATGCCAGTAACAAGCTTTAATGGAGAAAAAGTCAATTTAAGACGAGAAAGAATATGGCACTTAAGAGCTTCCGTAGAATCACCATTAAGTCAATCAGCAGTAGTTAGCTCTACTTCTTATTCAGTAAGGAGTATGCATACTACAGTTAGTGGTTTTGTGTATTTCACACATAATAATAAGTCCAAGTCATACTAAACATATGGGCACAACAATCCTCCGTAGATTCAGTAAATAGCGGAATTACACATGCGGTAACAACATACTATCTGTTTCATAAGAAGAAATGTCCAATTTCATCAAAAGGAGCAATTTCACAAAAACTGTATGACCCCAACGGGCTTCCATAGATTCAGTCGCGAAGCAGGACTTCTCTGTATAGAAACGTATTGTTTGTTCATAACGCGCTTCCGTAGTTACATCCGGGACACCGGCGTTTCAACAGATTCGCATTAAACGTTAAATTTCAGTCAATTTCATCCTTCTTTGTAAGAAAGTCATCAGTTTTTTAATCGGTCATCAGATTTTGGATGAAATATAAGACAGTGCGACAAATTTATGAGTAATTTACCGATTTTCAGTCGACGGCAGTACATCAGTGATCCAGCGATCACAGCTAGCTTCACACGGTGTTATCGTAATTATATTCAGCAGACATACAGTCTCTTGGTTTTCTTAGGCAGCCGGACGAGAGTTGGTCTCGACTTCTGACACCATGTTTAGTCCGTTTCTAGTCAAGAGGCTGTAGAGAATAACACGGAGACTAGAGTACATTGAACTGCGTCTTTACTAGGAAGCTGCCATTTGCAAGCTTCCCTCAAAAACAAGTGGGTTACATGCAAAACTAGAATCACGCGTAACACGGAAAGGAGCGAACACGTAACACGGATGACATGTCGCAGGAGCAACTGTCGATTGAGCCAGTGTAGTCGGACTAAATGTCGCAGTAGCAATTTTTTTCAAATTAATTGTCGTAATGATAATTCTAGATCTAGTTTGAATAAAATAGTTTTTTCTCATTCTTTTCTTTCCATATAGAACGTTACTAATACGCAATGACCCAACAAAATCAGACTATTGATGTTATCCATTTTTTCATATACATCTGTTTAAAAATGTGCAAACAATAAACCTGTTGTTTCTTTTTCTACCAAGTAATTAGCATACAACCTAAATGCTACTGTTCTGTGGAGTACTCTTAACATTTCTGTATTAAAAAGCTGGGTAGGAAGCAGGTCCACCGCTAAAGGCTTATTTTGAAATATATATGCTCATAATTCCAGCCAAATCACCTCTTCCTACTTAAGTTTGAGGTGTTTTTTCCTTCAACGAGTCAAAGAGTAAAATAATGGTGTTTATCACAATATTGGTGCAATATGCAATGTCACCCTTATTTTTTGTTTTGAAAAACAACAACACCTATGGAATTAACTGAAATAGCGAAGTTTGAAGTAAATATCTGAATTTAAGTGATGGGCAGATTTGTTTGCGGAATTGTAGATGAAATGTAATCCTAGATATTTCTTAACAAGGGGAAACTAGTTTTCGTGTTTAAAATAAATCTGTGAATTCATTCTCAAGAAGTTAATATTGCCACATTCTGAAATTTTCTGATTCTATACCAAGTCGTCCCCTTCAGGAGAGGAAGCCACAGTACAGGTTTAAAGTTAATTGATGGATTTGTTGTCAAATTATCATGTTTACATCACACTGACGTGACTATTGTAAAACCATGCAATGGTGGCCGTTTTGCTTTACGGAATTAAAATGCACTCCCATCCGTTGTCTTAATAGGAGGAGGCTATATTTCAAGTTAATGCGTGAATTAGTTACAGAGTTATTGTGTTCATAACATATAAAGAAATGAATATTGTCAAATGATGCAATGGCGGCCATAAAGTTTTGCTGAATTTGATGAAATGCAATCTGTTCTTTTAATGGAAGGAAGCTATATTCCTAGTTTAAAGATCATCTGAAAATTTATTCTCTACTTATCGTATTCACAACACAGGCAGGTATGAATATTCTAAAATTATGCTATAACGGTCTTTTTGTTTTGAGGAATTTGGTGTTACGCAATCTCATCTTTCGCCTTAACAAGAGGAAGCTACTTACCAAGTTTGTAGTTAATCGGTGAATTTGTTTACAAGCTAGTGTGTTCACAAACATTTGTGACGAACGCAACATTTCTATCATAATCATAAGGCGGAAGTGGGCAAACGAAAATGTTAACTTTACACTTTATACATAGATACAATCGTTTCCAAGTTCCAAGAGTAATAATCAAGTCTGATAATTATATTTTTTCTAGCTAAGCTCGAGAAATGATGTCCATGTTTAAAACTGAGTGAGGGAGAAACCATTGCTTCATTACTATGCTATGTTCCTGAAAGCTGGAGTTATAATAGCAGGCTTTGGGTCAAATATGGTTAATTTAAAAAAAAATTATAACTCCAAATTTTGAATTGGTTTTAAATCATACGCCTACTCTACCTAATGCATATATCCCTTTGAAGAGAAACTTTAATAAGAACTCGCCCTTTGAATATCTGCTATGTATTATAAATCGACATTCGCTGGACAAGTTCTAAAGTTTCTCCAAGGTAAAACTTTGCAGTCTTGGTCCAAAGGGTAATTGTAGGATTATGTGACATTAGTTAATGCATTATCATTAAGCTTGACGAATTTCTTTGAAGATGAGTAGACCATGCAGGTATCATTTGCCGGGCGATTCCCATCATGCCTTGCGATTCAAAGATTAATACTACGTTGTCCATCAAAATGAAATGGACCCCTCAGCCCGAAATGTCAAAGACCATAATATTTTAAACAGATATGGTAATCGGGTTGATTTCGATGGCATATTTGTTCCTTAAAAGTATGACTGAGCTTTAAACTGCAACTAGCGAATTAAGGTGACCACTATATGGATCAGCATTAAGAAACGTATCACTTAAATTTTGAAACAACTAAATAGGTTGGTTACGGTGTCCGAAATATGACCGTTAGTGTATGACCTGAATTACAGTTTCATCAAAAACTACCTGCGTACATGTTGATTTTCACACAGGAAATACTTTCATCCTTGTGGAATAATTACATTAACAAGACGAAGGTGCAAGTATTTTACACGCAAGTGATAGTATTGTCACCGAAAGAAAAGGAATTATCACCTTGGTAGAAACAAATGAAATTGAAAACTTGGAAAATATTTAACCCGTTTTTGGACGGAATTAACATAGCGATTTGTAGGACGCTTTTTAGCGCAAACAAATGCCAACATGTCTGTGAACAATGTCGTTAATTTGGCTTTATAGGTGAAAAGGTATGGCGTAAAGTGAAACGGAACTGATTGGTAATTCATCCATCACGGAAGCGACACCTCAACGTATGAGTAAAAAAAAACACAGTGTGAGGTCAAATGAGCTGTGAGGATTCCATTACACATTGTCAATGGCTGTACAATAGCTCACTGGATTTTTAAAAAAACAAGCCGCGTAGCTAGCAGGGTCACCACTTCAGACTTTTTTGAAAAGATATGCTCATTATCCGAGTCAAATTACCCTTTCCTATTTTTGTTTAAAAACTATTTTTTTTCTTCAAAGAGCCAAAAAGTTAACGCTATGGTGTTTATCACTTTTTGGTGTACAATGCAATGTCAGCCATATTTTTTTTAAACTTAGTGAAATACAACCACATCTATGGTATTTACAGAATAGGTGAAGTTTGAAGTTTATATCTGACTTAAAGTGATGGTCATTTTGGTTTTTGTAATTAAATGAACTGCAATCCCATCAGATATCAAAGAAAGCTCAATTCCAAGTTATGTTCACAAAACATAAGAGTGAATATTGTAAAATCATGCAATGTGGGCCGTTTTGTTTTATAGATAATTTGATGAAATGTAATGCCATCTGTATAAGCGACTATATTTCAAGTTTCAAGTTTAGCCGAGAATTTATTAAAGAGTTATTGTATACATATCTGATGCTTGGACAATTATGCAATGGCGGCCATTTTGTTTTACTGAATTTGATGAAATTCCCATCAGTTGTCTTAATAAGAGGAGACCATATTTCAAGTTTCGAGTTAATCTGTGAATTTATTATAGTGTTCACAACACATGCAAATATGAATAGTGTAAAATAATGCATTGGCGGCCATGTTCTTTTACGAAACTTCAATCCCATTCAGTGTCTCAAAGGCAGGAACTATATCTTCAAGGTTTGAAGTTAATCCATGCATTCATTCTCTACTCATTGTGTTCACAACATATACAGGCATAAATATGATAAAATAATGTAATAATGGTAATTTCGTTTAACGGAATTTGGTGATTTGCAATACCATCCGTCGTCTTAATAGGAAGAAGCTACATACCAAGTTTGAAGTTGGTCGATGAATTTGTTATCAAGCTATCGTGTTCAGAAGCATTCGTGACGGACGGACGGACGGACGGACGGATGGACACCGAGCAGCATTTCTAAGCCCCCCTGCTATAGTAGTGGTGGACAAAAAGTAAATTGAGACTCTCATTTAAAAACTTGTACATAGAATATTCAATAAATTATTTCCTTGTCATAAAGATTTATTAATTAATGTTAAATAAAAAAGAACAAAACTTTTTTTATTTTGAGCCATAGGGGTTAGCACTGTTAGTTAAAGTAGCTCCATGCTCTATTTCAAGCAGCAGTGCTCAATCTATGCAGTTTATTCCCTGATTTGGAAATTTTCCATGATAAGGCGCAAACATGTTACAGGATTAAGCGCAATTCCACAATTAAGCTCAGTAAAATTCCACGATTAAGCGACGTTCCATAGTTAAACGCAAACATTTCCAGATTAAAGCGCAATTACATGATTAGGCGAAAAAAGTCCGCGATTAGGCAACTATACATGATTAAGCGCAAAACTTTCCATAATTATGCGCATTCCAGGATTAGGCGCATGACCACGATTAGACGCCCAACACCCTTCGCCCCCTCGCGCTGCTATAGGGAAGCACTTATCTTGAGAAAAAAAACCTAGGTCATAGATTTAAACCTAGCTAACAAAGACCGCTCTTGAATTCCAGCGCAAAATGTCTAAGATACACACTGTTTGAATGCGGTTAAACGTCGTACTCAAGGGTGTTTCACTCATATGACGACGGATTTTCCACTTCACACTGTAACTTGGCTAATCTCGGTGGAAAACCGGGCGAAAATATTGTAAAAACCACCCCTCGATTGACTCACTCATACATGTATATACATACGACAGCGTAGAGGGACCACGTTGCTGGCCTCCCCTCGTCGCTGTGCTAGGACAGATTATCTCCGAATTAGGACTTATTATCTCCTAATTAGGATTTATTATCTCCTAATTAGGACTTATTGTCTCCTAATTAGGACGTATTATCTCCTAATTAGGACTTACTATCTCATAATAAGAAGATATTTTCTCCTAATTAGGACTTAATGTCTCATAATTAGGACTTTTTATCTCATAATTAAGACGTTTCATCTCCTAATTAGGATTTATTATCTCCTAGCTAGTAGATAATTTATCTACTACTTAGGAGATTTTATCTCCTAATTATGACTTATTATCTCATAATTAGAAGTTATTATCTCATAATCGGGACGTATTATCTCCTAATTAGAACTTATTATCTCCTAATTAGAAGATAATCTGACAGAAAAAACCCACAACATGGCCCCTCTACGCTGCCGTTTATACCGAGGGGCGACAGATGGACTCGATCCTGTAAACAGTACATCGAAGCAGGATTAGTTTGCGCACTTGCTAACCACTAACCCACGGACGCGGGCCTCAACATGCACTGGGAATACGAAAATTAATCGTGCTGTCAAATGAACGTGGTGGTTGCTGTTGTCGCGCCGTATTGAAAATGTTTGTTCTGAATTAATTACGGTTGCACATTGCTTTTGTCAAAGTCGACTCTTAATATATTTACTAAAAATTATCAATTAAGACAAACAGTATTTGTAATTCAACTGAAAATGACGTGGAGCATGGATACTTAAATACTCGCCTAACCGTCCTCGTCTATTCATATCAGCTCACTTTTCTTTGTAGACGAAAATCGCTATCACATGATCATAACTAACGCGAAAATTGAACATAACGTTTAAAACTGGGTATTGTTCCAGAAAGCGATTTTAGCCTTAGTTGATCTTAAGTACCATGACACTATACCTCCAGTACTAGTCGTCATGGCAATTAAGATAAACTTAGGCACGGGCCCCCGTGACCGTAATAGTATTTATGAATGAAATAGTATTTATAGAAACAAGATAAAACTTTATGTTTATACAGAAGACCTAAACACATAACAGTAGGCAGTATAAAAATAATGTTTAACATTTAAACGTTTTATTAAACATAACAACTGAAAAGTAAACACTTCGACACAATAATAAACATATTTAGCGTCAGCAAGATTTACAGTGTAAATGACAATAACTCTTCCTTTTTCAGGGTAAATCCGTCACAATTTCATGACAATGCATCATCAATCCAAATTTGGGGATAACGAGTGGCTTCGTTTCGCAGCTTTAGTGTGAACAATACAATATACGCACATACAGACGGACGACCGAACGTACACAACGACGACAATGCCCGCCCCTGAACAAAGTATTGATCGACGGGTAAAAAAAAAATCCACTGTAACCAACATTTGGAAATAAAACGATGTAATTGAAAACCTATGAAATCCACACTCGAGAAGAAGGCCAAAAACTTCAATGAACATACCATCGGTTAAATCTCGTGAGATTCCCGTAACTGAGTTATCATCACTAAACTCAACCGTGATAATTGTATGAATTATGCACGCACATAAAAAAAATCGTTAGCACAATATATAGGGCGTATTCCTCCGTCTTATAGCCCCACGTCCCGTCAAAAGAAACCCATGGTGCAGGATGGAAATCAATCCGCCGCTATTACCGGTCTCTCAAAACATACATCTGATTGTTCTCTGATTTTTTTCAAAGGCACATTAAACACACTGACTAGTTTTTTTTACCTACCTACAGTATTTGTTTTCTGACGGTTTTCAATTTTATTTTTGCAAAGGGAGATAAGGTCAACTCGGGTGAGAAATTCAAATAAAACTTTATTTAAACGTGAGGAGAGTTTGTTTGTTTGTTTGATTGGGGTTTAACGTCGTACTCAAGGGTATTTCACTTATATGACGACGGATTGTCCA
>JAVFBX010237266.1:0-10566 GCA_034783855.1 Mopalia kennerleyi | reverse complement strand
ACATCGGTCGCCCGATGTAAAAATAAACGTGAGGTATAAGAAAGTTTAACACATTTAGTGTTACATTACGGGTAACAGGGGATGCAATGGTTACCCTCAATGCAATAATTTATTTTATTGCATTAAGGGTACCCTAAATGCAATATTTATTGCATTAAGGGTACTCTTAGTGCAATTTTATCGCATTAAGGAATTTTATTGCATTACGGGTATGCACAGGCCTCTCAGTTCTTGGTTTTCAGCGTGCGCCTAGTTTGATTGATTGATTGGTGTTTTACGTCATATTCAGCAGTATTTCAGCTACACTCTGGCGTGAAAAATGCAGTCGAACTCTTTTATCCAAGGTTCTTAAAATAAAGCTAAATTTCAAACAGACTGCACCCTTAATTGGCAGTCAAAATAAAAAAGAAACATAAGACATATTTTGTTTAAAACAATGTCGATACGGTTGTTTGCAATTATTCATAAATATCAATGTCGACATAATAAGTAAGTCTTTATGGATTTTCAACTTCTGGGTTTATTTATACGCAACGTCGAGTTATTCGTTTTTGCTTTCAACCGAGGGTGTTTGCCATTGTGCCGCCCTCATGAAGACGGAGGATGCGGGGCTGTAGACAAAGGAAGCCTGATGTCTACCGCCATCCCTTCAGACGCATCAAAGCGGTTGGCCAGATCACTGGGATTCGCTTTTCTTTGATAAAATGGGTACAGTCTTTGGAGGAGGCCATGCCGGCCCCATTGCAGTTGGAGAATTCAATCGCGTTGTTGCATTCGATGCCATCATGGCCTTGTTTTATGCAACGAAAGCATACCAAACCATCTCTACACTGGGTCTTACCGTGTCTGAATTTCAGACACTGGAAGCACCTTGTTGGGTTGGAATGAAAAATATCTACCCTCATCCTGTAAGGACCAATGTAGATGCGGACTTGGTTTAAATTGCCTGGCAGTTGGTATAGCAGCGAATATAATGTTAGAGAATATTTTCATAGGATCATCTGCTGCTAAAACAACCTCTGGATCGCGCTCGTCCAGACAGATCATTTCAAATGAATGCTAATCCGCTCTGTTAAATGTCCACCTTGGCACCTTCGCCTCAACGAATTGGATGGGAGATGCTTAAGAATGAGAGGAAAATGATCTCTCCCAGAGACGTCATCATGCACTTTCCAAGAAAAACCGTGGAGAAATGCTTTAGAAAGATCAATTGCAGAGTAGCCCCCATTAGCTGGATGTAAAGAGGTGGCAGAATCATCGTTAAAGAAGCACAATTCTTCCTGTGATTTTACGCTCTTTTAAAACTTTGTCCTTGTTACTGAGGGAATCACTATCCCACAAAAGGTTGTGGGTGTTGAAATCCCCTATACAAATAACAGTGGCAGGAAGTTGTTCTGTTAAATTATGAAGTTTATAAACTGAAAGCTCGGAGTTGGGTGAAACATAAATAGAACATATAGTAACAGTTTTAGCAAAAGAAACATGAATATCCACAGCCTGTAGCTCAGTGTCAAGAGCCACAGGATTTTTAGTAAGGTTTGTGTTGTTGAATATGAAGGAGCCACCAGTAGATCTATTCATATCATCAGCTAATTTGCTATACACGGCAATCTTTTTCAAAGTAATTTTATATTTGTCACAGGGTTTTAAATGTTATTCTTGAAGGCATATAGCTGATGTGTTATATGAAAAACATGTCAACTACTACATGCAAGGGTGCTTCCTTTTGAGTTGGTGACCACAAAGATAAGTTGCAACACAAGTCAGTTTGTTGTGATGCATTCGCTTTTGATATAGTGTAATGTTCCTGTCCTTTTTAGTTGTTGGTGACGTCAAGAGAGATTTCCATTGAATGTTGTGTTGACACGCCACCATTAAAGCGAACTAACACTAATAACGGTGTACAATCCCACTCAAACAAAACTGCTTTCCGTTTAACTCTTAGTTCAATCTTACGCCCTTGCCCTCAACTTATATTAAGCTTCATTGGACGTTCGGTTGACTTTGGTTTGATTTATTCACCATAAACATTTATAATATAATGGTATACAAATATAATTAATCAAAGATATAATAGGCGGGAATAAAACCCCAAGGGGCTCGCTCTATCCCATTTTGTGTGTAATAAATTAAAAGGTTCTAATTTAATCGAATATAAATGGTGTCGACAATAATGTACATATTTAATAATATTAAATTAAAAAAAACAAGCCCACACTAAACACGCACGCACACACCACTTCCCAACACCCTGATGCATGTTACATTAAAGGGAAAGACAACTGTTTTTGGACCTAAACTTAATATTTTTATTTGCATATTTTCAAAGACAACCATCTGTATTGCACTCACATTCAGATTACCATAGCCGTTACTTAGTTAATTTAAAAAGCGGCACTGACGTCATTGTTCCGAAACAAGGTATAGTTATAATATCATCTAGTCGTGGCTGTCCCCTATTTCCTGCACTGGTGGATGCTGTCATATAAAGTCGAAAGTGAGAGATCCGATACCAAGCGAAACAACAACAAACAACCGCTTGTACATATCAACCTGGTCGTAAAAACCGGCTTTTTGGAAACCGCGTGTCAGCTGAAAACATGTTATACGTCTATGTCACTCGAAGAGCTATTTTACCGTGTTGTTATTGATGCCTTCCAATACATACACAAGCGAAGCGAACGTTAAATTAATTAGTACAATACAGATGTTTGTCTTTGAAAATATGCAATAAAAATATTAAATTTAGGTCGAAAAACAGTTGTCTTTCCCTTTAAATAATAGGTAATAACGTAACTTATTTTTGAATAATGATGCTGACTGAATAGATTTAAGATTCAAGGGAAGTTTATTTCATTCGCGAGGCCCAGTTATTTGTAATGTATTCAATGATAAATTAGACTTAAATACTGGAATCTGAAAGTTACAACTATAGCCTCTAGTTTGATAATGATGAATATCCGTATAAAAAAATATTGAAAAGAAGTAGGAATATCGTGTGGGCGGTAGAAACATTTATGCACAAGTATAAGGCTTGACAAAATAACTGATTGATATGAGGGTAGAGTTTGGAAACGTTAAAAAAATGATTTGCGTTTAAGTTTATGTGAAGAAGTAATTATGCGTAATGCTCTTTTTTGTAAGATGAAGAGAGGTGATCAATGAGTTTGAAAAGTTTCCCCCCCCAAAATAATGCCATACACGATGTAGGGTCGAACAAGAGAGTATTATAGAATGAAAAAAAGTTTTAGTGTTTAGAGATTTTCTTATACGATTCATTATTTCAATGCTTCGCGAAACTTTATATATATATATATAAGCAATATGCTTAGTCCAATTCAAATTATGATTAAATAAAATGGCAAAAAACTTAAATTCAGAAACGCAATCAATTGGTGTCCCTTGTATTTTCAACTGAGGAAGAGCTGTTAACTTCATACGACGAATGGGTTTTCTTTTTGTTTTGGATGTATTTAAAGATATTCGATAAAAAACAGCCAATCTTGTATTCTTTCTAGTTCGTGTAACATAATATCAATGCAATACCTAGGATCATTGCCTGTCATTAGACGACTGGTGTCATCGGCAAAAAGAATAGTATGAATCAAGTTTGAAAGGTTGCTAATATATCATTAACACAAATAAGGAAGAGTAAAGGTCCACGACTAGATCCTTGTGGTACACCAGATTTGGAGATGAGATGATACCATTATAATAAGAGGACTGTGATCGTTCAAAGAGATAACTGCGAAACCAATCATTGGAAATCCCCAGCAACATGATTATCAATTTATGAAAAAGGATGTTGTAGTGTACGTGCCAAAGGCTTTTCAGAGGGCTAGGAAAACACTAAATTGTCGCGATTGTTTGGCTTCAATAAGCTTTTGATAAAGACTGCATGCTGCGAGTGTTGTTGAGTGTTTGGCCCTGATGCCATATTAGTAAGGATTAATGATATCACATGCAATCATTTAAAAATGGTGTTATCGTGTTAGCGACAACTTTTACAAGAGTTTTGCTGAAATAATTGACATGAGAAAGTGGTGTGTAATTTTTGATATCGAGTGGGTCATCAGAGTTTTGAATGGGATAAATTTTTAGCTTGCCTAAAATGTTGAGGAACTTTCCCGGATGACAAAGACAGGTTTATGCTGTGGGGGAAGAGGGGAGTATATACTAGAGGACACCAGTTTGACGATCGAAGACAGAATACCATCAAGGCCAGCGGCAGCCGAGGAGTTCAAGTCTTTGATGACTGACCTAATGTCGTTAATAGTTAATGTGGGGAATTGAAAGTTCAATTCTCCCTCCATATTCGCGAGCCAAGGTTAAGACATGGGTGTATTAACCTTTGCACATTACAAACCACTATCCTGTTATTGGAGTCGGCTGTGTGCATATAATCTTGTCTCATCTGGGGTTTCCCGTTAAATCCACCGGCCAATGGAATAAGCCGATTCAACAACACGAGTCTACTTTACAAAAGGCAACACAAAAATGACCGAAGACGGTGCTCGAAATCAACTTATAAACATGACCAAGATCATGTTTCGTGTTCACAGTTTAAATAACATCCAAATTCAGTCGTTGTACTTATTCATGGAGTATCGTTTGGTAATGACCAAGTCTCATATAACTTTTCAATGCAGACGGGCTGTACGCAATGCATCGATGTAAGGCGGCGACCGTTTTAATCAAATGTTGGGAGTTTGAAGATGTTTGAAAAGAACTATCAAAACAAATACACGCGACTGTTTGTGATAGAGCGTTGCTGATAGGCGGGGTTCCCACGATTTATTGTGTATGTTGCCAATATGAATCTAGCATTTGTGTCTTGGCCAGAATACAAATAAGCAGCGTTTTACAGCATGATGTCTCTGTATGACTCTATATATATTTACACCATGTGTTAGGATGATGTGGTCCGTGGAATGCTCATCAAAATATGCCAAATGAAACACAGTACACTTTGTGGAAGCATACACATTGTCAATGCCGACTAAAGATATTGGCTAGCAGGAAAACTGATTCAAATTTAATTATTTGTTATCTTGCAAAAAGGTCCAGCAAGGTCTAAATTTAAATGATTACAACAATTATTGAACAAGTTCACTATAGTATAAAGTGCATCTTTTAAGACACAGCCTATATGCATACAATTGGAGACTTTGCTAAATATATGGCTCCCCAGTTAATTCGCCTTTAACATGCAATTCCAGGGGTTTCTCCGGATCAAAATTCATTTAAGGATAATAGAGAAGTTATTTGTATAAATTACAACTATTTGTTTTTATTGATTCGTTTTATAGGACAAAATAGTGAATATAGATGAAGGTATTCTGTTGAATGTGGGCAGAGTCGGAAGGTGGAATTCAACGCTTTAAAAACAAAAACGTCTATGTTTTAGACACAGAGATCCCTCACAATTAGGTGCTAGTTTTAATAGATGATGTTATAAATTCCTGTGACTGCCACAAACACTTGGGACTTTCAACACTAGCGGTAGCTGGATCGACCACATCTAACAGTTAATTACTACAGCTAACTCTAAAATATAACAATTTCGCGGAATTTAATACAGCTTCACTTGCAAATGTCTCAGTTGATTGATCGGTGTTTTACGCCGTGCTTAGGTGTATTTCACTTATATGACGGCGGTGTATTCCAACCAGTGCTAAGTAAAAACGGCATTGCTACTCTTCAAACAAACAGCCCTTAGCCAGAGGGCCAAATGCCTCGAAATAATGTACAAATGTTTTGTTATAGATTTTTACTCAAAAATGCTTACATTTTATAGGGTGTTCTTAAGCCCTATGTCGAGTTTTTGGTTCAATTCTAAGATTGTCAGCAACAGGAACCATCTGAACGGTCGCCGATTCATAAAACTCTCGGGTCGACTGCGACTAGGTACAACTGGAAATATCCACGCATACTCAAAAGGCGTCCACATGGCTGCGACAAAATTACTGCGCCCATGAAGATGGGTAAACAGATGATCGCGGGAGATTTAATTCTATGAAAGTTCGTTTAATGATGTCACGAAAGTATCTTTTCACATCACTGCCCTGCAATGTAAATAAGAACAAGAATGGCCACGCTGCAACTGGGCGCAAACCAGTTGCAGTCAGTCGTAAGTGCGCTCAGGTCAGGTCAAAATCCGTGTCCGATCAGATGCCCTCAGATGCTTCTAGTTACTTCCAGTCGCCTACCTCCCAGGTGCTCTCAGTAGCCTACCTCCCAGATGCTCTCAGTCGCCAACCTCCCAGATGCTCTCAGTCGCCAACCTCCCAGATGCGTCTAGTTGCTTCCAGTGGCCAACCTCCAAGATGCGCTCAGTCGCCAACCTCCCAGATGCTCTCAGTCGCCTACCTCCCAGATGCGTCTAGTTGCTTCCAGTGGCCAACCTCCCAGATGCTCTCAGTCGACCTGCGCCCGGCTTTACAGGACACCAAGTCAGTACAACCCAATCTCCCCAGAAAGATTGTCCACGCATAAACACTTGTCTGTCAAAAGGTGTCACAACCTCTCTTTTGTATGAGGAATCAGGATTTCAAACTCTTCCCAAGCGTGGAAAGATAACTCTCATGTGCATATCATGCAATTGTATATGACTTAAAAGAGAGTAGAGAACATTTCTAAGGGGCAGAAACAGAAAGACCACACCCTGACAAAATTAATACCACATTCCTCAAGACAATTATACAAATATCTCCCAAAACTGTCATGCAGTATGGCCAAATACATCGGCGACTAATGACCTCAATGTTTTGAATGTGTGTGACACTAAAGACACTAAATTATCGCCATTGCACATTTTAACCAACGACGCATGCTCCCCCAGAAACTCTGCGTTCAAATTAGCTGCCTCGAAGAATTTTTACGAAATACACGGCCACGAATCGGAGAATAATAATATATTTTAAAGAAATAATCATCTTTTCTGGATGGATGTCCGGTATTGCTCGCTTAAAGCTTGGTGTGTTGCCTGATGACGTCCCACCATTATGTCTACGGTAGCGATCTTTTCTATTTCAGTCTACATTTCTGTTTAATAAACAACGCACATACATATGTTTGGATAACAAAGTTTAACACAAGCAATACAGGCGAGAGTTGCTTCCCCCTGATTTAACAAATCTAAATTCACAACAATTATACCATGTTCATGCCTCTACCAGAAATCCCTATCCACGCATGCGGATGCCCTTATAATCTAACCTGTTCATAGATGTATAGAACAGTTGCTTTCAGTAAATCGCTTTTCACAGCAAATTCGTTCAACAGGAATTTCATTGCCAGAAAATGCAAGATAAATGAACGGCAGATACAGAAATCTGAAGGCGTAGATGCGAATACGTATCCTTACAGACTTGTATCATACAATCAATAGGCAGGCCTAGTCGCTCGGAAGACAATCATTGGCATGGTGTAATAAACTGAGATGTCAGATTGAATGACCTGAAAACGTAAAAATACATACAAAAATGCCCCCAAAATGGGAAGGAAAGCTAAAATTTAACAAGTGCTAGCATGCACGGGGAACTAAAACTTTCCATATCAGTCCTCAATTTAGGCTATTTTTATGGGATACCTTTCGGTCTACTGACACTGAACTGAGGCTCAGTGAAGATCTCAGCTTCTTTCTCCCGTTTATAGCACGCCAAAGAGGAAAAAATTAAAGATTTATAAATTGAACTCCAAAATGGAAACGTTGTGTTCACATATACAATAAAAAATGACATATTTTAAAACAATTGTTAATGAATTCATAAATTTTACTCTTAACTGTATACTTTGTGTTTACACAGACAAAAAAACAATACATGTTTTAAAGCATTGTACAAGATTTATTAATCTATCACAGACAATAATTAGTTTTTATATAAAATTACGTTTTCTTGCCTAAGATTTTATTTTTCGATCTTAGAATCACGTGACCTGTCCAAGATTCACGTGACCTTACCAAGATTCACGTTATCACATGAACTGACAATGTCGTTCGGGGAGCTCACAGTCAGTGTAACACTGACAGGTCAGTGCAGTGTAATCGATCAATGACTTTGACAATTTAATGAAAAAAGTGTAAAAGGATTGTTTGTTATAGAAATACAATCGAGGAGAAAAGTAAGTTAAATGCATGTAAATAGTGCATATTTACCGGTATGGTAAAATATCTGCTACTGTTGCTACTAAAGACGTGATGTATGTGCTATAAGAACATTCGCACCGTCCAACACTAAAAACTTTTATATTTGAAATTTGTTACGTTGAGTAATTGATCTTTGTTAGCATACATACCTAATGTAAGCAAAAATCTCCTTGATTGGCGACAGATGGTCAGGTTTAGAAAGTAAATCATGCACATTTTGTATCTATTTGTGGATTCGCCCGACATGATTAACGTCATGCATGTTTTTTTACCGCAAAAGACCCGATATATACATTTTCTTTACTTATTTTAATTGAACTCTTACCTTAATTATAAATCTTTACTACATCCTTTCACATTGTGGTGTTTTGACAGTCGGCTAAAAACAGTACCGTGTATAGATGCTTGCAAGAGATTAACCGATATTTCGTAAATACCCTGTGCTTGTATATGTCTAGTGCGTCTTTATTGGGAATTAAAACAAGCATGCTTCTACACACTCATCTTCCTATGCAAGGGTCAGTATGTGTAAGACGAGATTTCCACAATACTATCCCTTGCTGTAATTCATAGGGAAAACGTGGCACAAATTTTCATTAGTCTAGAAACACGTAGGTTAATCAAAAAGGCGTTTACACATCAAAGTCTACAACAAACAAGTTTGGCGCCACGGCCAATTGACATGTCTGTGATGACGCCAAGACTCGTAAATAGTACTAATGTCGTGCATGTATATTACAAATATAGCCTACTTGTTGTCCTGTGTTTAGATCGTCTATTTCTTATTCTTATTAGAAAGCCCACATCTGATTGGGTAGAGTAAATAGAGGTCATCCGAAAGTAGCCGTGGTCAACTCTAGCTAACTCCGGTTTTATCGCCTTTGGAGGCACTGTAAGAAAGGGAGAGAGGCTTTATGTGACGATCTTCTTTTCCGCCTTGCCTCGGGAAGATGCTACTCACTGTACACGTCAGTTTTCCAATATTATAAGAACAATAGGCTTTTCAGGAATAATGCTTTGTTATGCAGCACTTTATATTGTTGATTGTTGATAATCTACAAATAGTCATAGCCTACGTTGTGTTGAATTCCAGCTGCATCAACAGCGTTATTCAATTTCATAAAAAAATGATTTATTTCACAATATTATATTTTAACAAAACCCACAGAATGGGAAAGAATCATTACATATAGGAGTAAAAATATTGATTTCGTTTTTGAAATATATTTACGAGTCGAATTTTCACTATTTTATCTCACTTTTAAATTATTTATACAATATTGCAAAATAATATTTAAAAAAATGATGACTGATTTTTTGGTTAAATATTTTACAGATAAATTATATCATCAATAGAGGACTGAAATCAGAATAAAACCAATAAAATAATGGGGTTTATTACAAAAGAATTATACATCATAAAACGATAAAACCGAGTATGCCCAAGATCCACTTTACAGATAAAAATAAACCACATCCCCAAAAAAGTATCTGAAGTATATGCATTTTTTTTTCATTTTTTATTGATTATTATTTTATTTTAATTTATTCACTAAAGGTAAGAAACATATAACATACATTAAAATGTATGATTTGATGCGGGATTAAAGTTCCGGAGAACTTGTTCTTTCCCTGAACGGGATGACCGAAACAAAACTTGCAATTCCCTTAAATACTAACTTTGTTTTAGGTGTCAGGCTTTTTATTAATTTGTTACTTGTGTATTTATCTTTGTGTAACTAGCAAGCAACATCTGGTTTCTCTGCAGTAAAAATATAATATAATATGTATAGCCAATAAACTTTATTAGGCAATTATTTTTTCGGTCAAATTTGAACCCAATATAAATTGAGAGAAACAAGGGACTACAGGCTAGCCTGCATATTTCAAAATTGTCTTAACCTTCGATTAAGGTCAATGAACTCAGCGCCGTAAGAAAAGCAATTAGCAATAATAGAAAGAAGTAAATGTTATTTACTATAATGGGCAGACATAATTCCTGTCAGAAATGAGATATCCACATGTTTAACAATGCAATTACATACGATATGTTGAGGGTCACTTGCACCGCGTACGTCACTTCCGGTTTGTATTATTTAATTGGGGGGGGGGGGATATTTAAGGTTTAGAGGACGTTAGTATTTATCTTCTTTTGTACAGCTCAAAAGGACAGATCTTGTCTTTGAATTGCGAAAAGTGCTGTCTGTGACTTTATTACTGCCTGCTTAAAACACATGCTTCATTATAGGTGAGTGCGAAAGTCCCAGTCTAATTAAAATCAGATCTCAAAAACGCTTCCCGTGTTTTGTGTGTTGCCTGTATTGAGGTCTAACGCAATCACCCCACCTACAATGTCGATTGGTTTCTTTAATTGACCAATCACAGAGCTGCTTCTCAATTTTGGTTTTTAAAAGCCG
>JAVFBX010237265.1:0-10536 GCA_034783855.1 Mopalia kennerleyi | reverse complement strand
CCCCCCGGTCAAGTTACATATTACAGGGGGGAGAATATGACTCATTTGGTACCGGGGTGGATGAGAGATCAACAGCACCCTCAAACCACTTTGGAAAAAACGTGAAACAGAAACCTCATACAAGACTATTTACAACCCCAAAACTACAATTAAAACTCCCGCTGACAATATTTATTGTTTTTGTATGATGAGCTATTGAGGCTATACTAATTGACCGTATTGTATTACATGGAGTGAAATATGACAGGAGTCGTGTCAGAGACCGTCCTCTTTTTGTAGTAGAAAGCAATCAGGGGATCTGAGAACCCTAGGATGATTTAAGGCACAATGGGGTCAGAATCAGTTGACAGAACACCTCCAACTCCCCCTAGTGAGGATGCTCATTTTCCATAAATCATAGAGATACCTATAGATTGTTCCCAGTTACTTCATATTCAATTGAAAGACGTACGAACAGAATGGAAGGAAGCCTTTTATATACATCCATGAAATCTAAATCAAAACTTTTCTTGATTTGTCAAAGCAGCGAAGCGACAGGCAGAGTCATTTATTTCTTGACAAGAGTTTTGAATTACTGTTGTGTTGCATTTATAAAAGTAGGAGCTCATAAAATTGCAAGTATCCAGTTCTGAGTGATATCGGTTCAAACCCTGCCCTCGTCGCTAAAAAAAGCAGAGGTGCTGAAATCCACAAACCATGCCCTCAATATAACAATTTTATGACTTTTTTAACCCAATAGTAGGATGTCCTTTCATCACTGCTTTCCACAGGCACACAGACAACTCCATACCACGTGTCATAACTGCAAGTCTGTCTCACTGTGTGCCTGTCCTGAGTCACTTTTCTCACACAAGACAAATTCGCCAGAACAGGTACGGTTTAAATAAGTTGTTAGTATTAATTTCATTATTTTCTTAGTTTTAGATAACACTTTCTTAATGTGAACAGGTTCTAGTTAACTGTGGGGCGGTTTTTGATATCACTCTAGTATAAATATCTAATTAAATATTATTTAGAAATGGATAATAATAGCTAAATGAAAATATTGATACCACTGAAAAATTCGGCTATTTAGTGTGTTTTTTTATGTTAGATAATAGTTTTAATCTTTATGGTTTGGAAATTACTGAAATTGTTGACCTTTTTCTGAAATGAACGGCTTTTATCAAAAGTAATTTTTGGTTGTAGTATAAATTATATGTAATATAATTTGTATAACGCACCCAAAATGTGCATTTTTAACACTTAGTACACAGCGACTATAACACACATTCTCATTGGATATTAATCAAGACAGGTTATTTTGAAAGCATAAATATATATTTTCAATAAGTTAAACGATGGCAGTTCCATCTTTGAGTGTGAATCGTTGTAAATGTAAACCGTATAGATGCACATATTTTGCTGTTGTTTTCTACCTAGATTTGTAGTGATTTCAGTTAACCGGAACACCTGAGGAATTTCTCTCACAAGGGGTGAAGCTCGCCTCTTTCCGCATAACTGTTAAATATGAATATTCCCACGATGGGGTGGATTATACAAATTACCGAGCTGACTAGAATGGGATTGACTACTGAAATACAAGTGAATACTAACTATGCTTTAAAGTGCCGACCTTTATTTTAGAAATATAATTTCATTAATCTCACAAGCTACACCTAGTTCGCTAGCATAGTTCAAACTAATTTGTTTTTCTTCTGAAAACATAAAGAAACGTGCCCATTTTGAATGCTTGGGATCAATCAAGGCTTTTATAGCACAGACATCGGATAGTGACTATTAAAACCAAATGCAATTAGTCACTTTTAAAGACGATTCGCTTATTATAGACGTTAGGTATTTTCTGAATGTTCATTATTTGAACATTTACATCGATCAGTTATTTTGCTTCCTAGTCATTTGTCCATCCTTTCCAAAATGGTGCATTAAAATAAGAGATACCACAATAAAAAATTAACATCAATAGTTAAGTAGTTTAAACTAATTATTAAGCGTGCCATGCCCCAGTCTGACACCTGTTACCATTTCTAACTCCCTTAAGTTAATTTCTAAGTTGTATAAAATAGGTATACACTTGCATACAGAACAATACCAGTATTTAGATTATCATATCTTGGAGGATAGCAGTTAGCTCCAACAGACAGGTTTAAGTTCTATGTTGTATTGCGATATTTCTATTGGGGTAGTTGACCAAAGATGGATTAAAGCTAATCCTAAATTAGATGATGTCACTCCATTTTTAACGTCTATGTTTCATCATAGATTATTGATTATTGAACGAATATTGGTTTTGAGCAGCTGAGGCTTTGATACTACGATGTCCAAATAAAACCGCAGTCCTAATATCACAGACTAGCGACATGCTGACATAGAATTATAACAATGAATGAATGTAGTCGTTTAGATGACATATGTGTTAATCATCAATGGGACGTCAGGACGTTTTAACTGGCCGATAAATTGGCCTATCAGATATTGCAATTGAGGAGACAGTTTTTAGCTCATCATTCAAATATCAGTTGTTTTATAAACGATGGAAGCCAGAAGTCACCGTATTGAAAACTCGTATTTATTTAAATACGCTAAGGAAGCCAGCACAATTATGGTCAGATTCTATCACATATGTCTTGTTTCCTGTGAAATTAACAATAAGAATAAATTGTTTTTACAACTACACAGTCCGGCACAATTTCAATACAAAATACTTATACATTAAAAAGTTTGAATTCAGATAAGTATTTTTTGTTAACATTTAAATGTATGCATTGTGATGGCTTTCTTTGTGGTTTGTCACATTTACAGCTTGTTCCTGTATTCGATTTATATACCTGTATTTTTTTATTTCTTGATAGGAAGTAAAACATGTACATTGACAAAAACTGTTACAAAAGAGCTTTCATCTTTCTCGACATAGTTCAAATACAAACAAATTCCTGCATCAGATATAACAAATTAATCGATACTCATTTCGTTTATTCAAATTTCAATCTAAACCCAAAAACAAATTTTATACAATGTGACTAGAAAAGTATTTAGTTCAAACTGGAACTGGGGAATTTCTATATTGTAAGGGAATTGAAAGAAAATGTTGCTTCCTCCACGGGGATTCGAACTGGGTATCCGGCTTCTATCTATGTTTGTATAACCAGCATGTGTCTATTATAACAGGTAGAGACGGACCAATCTTCACCATCAGACTACCACATATCTCTGCAACTTTAGTCGGTGGAGCTTAATGCTACCAGCTAACGTTCACGGGTTCGATTCCCGGTGAACAGAAAAGCGGTAACTGTTTCTCGACATGTCTATATATATATTCCGACAGACCCTAAGCTTGTGTTAAAATGATTAATCGCGAGTAAATGTTAGGTAGCTTTCATAGTACGAATATGATTCAAATGGGATAGGGGCCAGATCATAAACAGAAGAGAAGTGTTCCCTGGTCCCGGCAATAAATAATTAACCAAGCTTTCTACAACAACAAAGTTATTGTTAGACTTCTCCTTTACTTATGGATGCTTTTCATAATCCCTTTTTGTATTAACAATTACGAACAAATTAAACAATTAATTTATTTGGAATCTTAAAAAATATCTTTATATCAGAGTAGTCTATACTCTTGTCGTAACAAACTTTATATCAGATTAGTCTATACTTTTGTCGTAAACAAACTTTATATCAGAGTAGTTTATACTCTTTTTGTAAACAAACTTTATATCAGAGTGGACTATACTTGTGTCGTAAACAAACTTTATATCATAGTAGTCTATACTTTTGTCGTAAACAAACTTTATATCAGAGTAGTCTATACTTTTGTCGTAAACAAACTTTATATCAGAGAAGTCTATACTTTTGTCGTAAACAAACTTTATATCAGAGTAGTCTATACTTTTGGCGTAAAGAAACTTTATATCAGAGTATTCTATACTTTTGTTGTAGAGTATTCTATACTTTTGTTGTAAACAAACTTTATATTAGAGTAATCTATACTCTTGTTGTAAACAAACTTTATATCTGAGTCCTCTATACTTTTGTCGTAAACAAACTTTATATCAGAGTAGTCTATACTATTGTCGTCAACAAACTTCTGCATAATGCCTACTATATGAGTAACCATAATATATTTATACATTCTACAAACATCTATAAATTTGGAAATAAGTGTGTAAACTTTGTGTTCCAATGTACCAACAAACAGTATTATGGACGCAATAAATTTAATTATAATCCGGGATACTTTAAGACCACCGACAGATTAAAAATATATAACATCAGAACAGAAAAAAATTTTGATTATATTCAATGTTTTCGACTCATCATACCGATTGTCATGACCAATTAAAGTGATTAAACATTGATAAAATTTTGATTATTTTATTAAGTTGTGATTACAATTACACCCAATCACATTGTCTTTACGTTTAAAACTTGTATACAAAAGCCAGTTTCACGACATAATTTGCATCATGTATTAAACGAATAGAAACGTTGTTTTCGGTCATTATTAATATGATTTGGAGACAAGTTGATCAGTCCTTTTTTTTTCGTTAGTTTGGAAAATACATAGTAAAACACCAATATCTTACGGACGCATTGTTTTCGTTTTCAAACAGCTTTAGAAAAACATTTTGTTGATTTTTATTTTGAAAATTGATATTTTGGATCGAGAAAACCTGACTGGTAATAATCTGGTTTGATGTGACCTTTCGGTATTTTTATTTTATTGAAATAAACTGAAATGCGTTTGTTTATAACACAATTATTTACAGTACTTTGCAAATTAAAATGGCCACAATAGCCATTCTATTATCCTTAATAATCAGAAAAATAATATATTCTTCTTAAGTAAATATTAAAAACGTATGTATAACATACTGTATGTATGTCTTCTAAATTATATATTACAAAAACTTCTCAGTTGAGTTTATAGATTGGTTTCATATCTTCAGCTGCTGCCACCGAACTTATCTGTAAATGTTTCTTTCCGTTCTATTGTCATGTAAAGTACAGCTGGTGAGATTTTAAGATGTCCCTCTCAACCAAGTCACAAGCAAAGAATTTATTTTCTAAGCACGTCATAAACTTTTTAAATTGGACATGGTGATGTGGGTGGAAGAATAGAGAGGGCTGTTTCAATGGTTTATGACCCTGGCTATGGGTGGGAGAAAAGGGTTGCGTGCCCGGTCAGTAACCAGTCCGAGTCCGTGCCAGCCTGGGGCGGGCTGACTTCATCTAGCTTCAAAGTCCCGACTTCATAGACCTCGCTAAAGAAACTAAATTTTATGAGGACCAAATCGCTGTTTGACAGAACAGATAGTAGAATACTGGGCTCTAACTAAAGCTATTAAACACTTAACAGAGACCTGCGAGTCACAATTGGTTAGAGATAGTCCTATATGTTTACTTCCATTGTATTCTTCTCGGACTATTTTATGTGCAAGTCACTTGATAATGATGGTAAATGACTATTTACGAAGTTTATGACGTTCTGGAGACTTCAGATCGCCCGGTGTCCTTCGCCTCGAGCAGTTGTTAGCACCGGAATGTAAACTGCCACTTAGATAATTAAAACTGAAACACAGTAGACACTGATCCTGGTCGGACCTGCTCCTTCTACATTCACAACACCCATATAGGGAAATATTATGGGGGGTAATAAAATTTTATGAGGCAGGCCTTCCGTGTTTATGTGTATGTAAAAATGTTCACCCCTCAAAAAAGCGACGGTATCATAAATCTATCAAAATGGCGGCCCATTAAGAACGCCATGTTTATAGGTGTAGTTATTTCCCTAACCTAGTTAGTGTAAAACAGATATTAGAAGAGACAAAACGGTTTTTGAGACGAGTCTAGACGGGACCTCGCAGTTACACAAGCCTGATTTACTTTGAAATTTCAAAGATTAGGAAAACATAGAGCGTGGTCGATCTATTTTACTATATTTCATTACGTTGATTTTGAAGCTCCTTTATCAGCTAACTTAAATTTTGGACCACTTTTTAGCAGACCTCTCGTTTGAAGTTAAGATTATATTTCAACCTGGATTAAGGCAAGTGACTTACCAACTATTCCCATCCAGGGAAAGAAACTTGAATTGTCCATAGGAGGGCTGTGGTCAGGGGCATTCATCGGATTTGATGGGGAGTCGTGCCGTAACCTTCCCTGACTGTCATGGATGTGAAGGGGATGGATGTGAGGTGATTGTCCGACTGATGAGGTGCGTAGATCAAGTTCTTCAGTCCCGACGAGTGAGTGATTTTCACGGTGACCGTTGATGGCTAGTTGACCGGTGTCATGGGACTGCATATGAGTGGGAAGCGGCGATTCTCCTAACACGGGGTGGTTTCCCCAGGGTTGATTGTGTGAGTGAGCTCTCTGTGGGATGGAGCCGTATCTTCGAGGAGACACCGATTGGGGAAGGGGGGAAGATTTTTCACCGTGGGGACTTCCTCCACAATTTCCCTGAATAGTTCTAGATTCTGTGGATGCTACACGGTTAGCCAGCGTTAAGATTCCAGCGTCGTTAGGGGAGCTAGAAGGTAGATTACCGTTAGATCTGGGTGGAGGAGAGAACGATCCAGCGGTCAGATTTTGGCCATTCACCCCGGAGTAGCCAGTACATCCCTGTATAGGATAACCTCCAGAGGACTCGCTAAATCTGGACGGTAACAAACCGTAGCCATTAGAACAGTATCCGCCAGCATATTGTGCCGTTGTGTCAGTCGAATATTGCGCCAAAAATGGAGCGGAAAAATATGAGTTCATTCTGTGAAAATTATGATCAGTTATCTGGCACTACATGCGCTATGAAACGAGTGATTTGTGGCATTGGAGACTCTCGCTCCACCAAAATAAATCATTCTTTCTCGACAAAGTTCTATGTTATAGCTCCGGCCAATCAGAATCAAGGACAGAAGTGAGGAAGGGCTGGACTCAAGCAAGACCGCAGCACGCACCTAGAACAGAGGCGCAACACAAAGTAGTGACCCATGACAGGGACTTATAGGGGAGCAGCTAAGGTAAGAATGATATCTGATTAATTTCATATTTCACGGAAATTAGATTGCCGATCAATAAAATGCGATATAGGAACACTTCCTCTTATTTTATACGAGACCGTATCTACAATTTCTCAAGAAGGGAAAATCAAAATGGCGATGCGTTACGACTGACCTGGAAATGCGTGAATGAATCAAAATGCGGCACACTGGATTTTTAAAACCTTCTTTTGTCGTAAATTATTTCTCAACAGAGAGTTGATAGGATAGGTTCATGTCTGACAGTTTAATGTGGGTCTGTATTACCCCAAAGGTCAAAAGCTCTCTGGTCTTAAGATTTTGCACTCTCGTTACGTTGGGTATAAATGGTTAGGTTTATCGTTGCAAAATTTTATCTAATTTGGAACTATTTAAGATATTCTTGAATTTTTGTTAAAGAAAAACAAAGCTATATTAATGATACAAAATAGTAATATTACTAACTGATTAGTAATTTTAATTAGTCACTAAATTAGTTTGCCAGATTTCACTTATTTATTTATTTATTTATTTATTCATTTATTTATTTACCTATTTATCTATTTAATTATTTATTATTTGTTTGTTCTGGTTATTGTTTTATTTTATTTTTAATTATCTATTTTGCTTATTTCTTTATTTAACTAAACATTTAACTTTAACATGTCGCCATTGAGAAAATCGTTGCTGATAATTTTAATGAAACGTGATTTTTGTTTCTAGAATCAAAAAGTAGCTCAACCTCACAATTTTAATCTATGGTTGGTACAACTACGGCAAATCCAAATCTCACCCAAATCGTCGAATATTCACAAAAATACGTTAGTCCAAATGTTTTAATCTATTAAATATATTAACCAATTAACGTGCATCTAAACAGAAAATAGATTGGGTTATTTTTTAACAATCTTGTGATATATGTTTTTTTATTTCGTTAATATTACAAATTAAATTCAAACATATAAGAACGCCTTCTTAACTATTTTATTTGAGTTGTTTGCTCTAAAAATAAATCATCTTAAACATTGCCAAAGCCTCGTTTTGTCAGAAAGGACGTTTGCACGATTACATTTTTTAAACATAAGATTTGTATGCTTGGGGTTTTTTTTTGTTTTGTTAATTAAGCTAAATACTTTATCAAAGCGAATAAACAATCAGCAAAAACGATGGATTTCAAGTTGGAGAAAAAAACAAAAAAAGAACAAATCGGACAGAAGATTATTTTCCGGGAAACTGGAGAAGTGCTTTTCGAGTGAAAGCAATTTCACTTTCTCGCCAATTTTCTAAATGCTGTCACAATAAAGTTCATCTAACCGCTTTACTGAAGCAATTTGTTTTCTTTTTCACTGGACATTTTAATGGAAAAGTGAGAAGTAAAGCTGCTTTGTAGACAACTCAACAATTGAACTGCCTCGACAAATACGTTCTGCAAATTATAGTTGTCTCTGTGATTATGCTCTGTAAGGAGTAGGGCTTTTGGCAAATCTCGCCTGCCTAGAACAAGGGATTGCTTCGGGGCGACTTCAGCCTCACGCATCCTATATTCATTCTTCGATGTCTTCCAATCCCAAATAAACCAGTATTTAATTCCTCTCAAATACAGCGGACAATCTACTTATCTCTTTACGACCTCTCTGTTTTCCATACTAATTGTAAATTGTGCATACACAGGCTGTGCCATCTAGACTTTTCTAATAGTTTTTAACTTTGACAAAATATGCGAATAATAATACTAATTCTAACATTGGAATTCAACGTGTAGTAATCCCTCTAAGAAGTATCTAAGAAGTGCTTTTGAAAACAGTTTTATTACAAACTCAAGCCATTCTAAACTGAAACTTAAATGACAGGTGTAAGTATTAAACTGTATCTGTGTGCAAAACTTTGACTGGCATATTGTGGTAAACCGGCATATGTATATTATTTTATCAGTTTATTACTGGAAAACATTTTATACTACATGTCCCTGTGTTCTGGTTATTTTATCTATATTAAATGGCGACGTATATTTGATATATATTTTTTTTATTTCGGTTTTATGGACGATCAGTCCGAAAGAATATCTGAGAAAAAATAAGGTTATTATTATAATTATCAAAACCTATAAAAAGTATTTTTAAAATCTGTTTGTATTATTCGGAAATACTTTCTGGTATATTTGAGACAGTTTTATTTTTTCCACTAGAGAATTGTTCTAGTAAAATTCATCCCACTTTTCGAAATTGTCTGTGACGAACGTAATGTACTACATAGTTTCTATCGTATTTATCTATTCAGTGTTCTTTCTCGCATTGTGCTTTACAAAACAATATTTTCCAAAGGTATTTTTGAATGCTGTAAAAACCCAGAAAATGTTCCGCTTGTTGGCGTAGTTCAGGTAAATAATTGTAATGTTTCCTTTTTTGCAGGTGGATTGAGCTTCCGTTGAAAGTAAGCTGATAATGTCAACCCTCAGAACCGAACAGTGTTGGTTTAACTGTCACACTCGCTCGGTTCTACAGGGTAAAAACAACCAACCCAAAGTACCGCCACTCAATTCTTTATTTGTCCCTGTAAGTATGTAAATAAAATGCCTGATTGTCGCCTCCTACAACACCCACTAATTTCACAAACCTGTACATGAATACAAACTTTTTTAAAGATAACAACAAATTTACTTGTGTTGTTTTTAATTTTCCAAGCAAGAACGTAAAATTACGTTTATCTGATGTCTTATAAATACTTTCATAGAGACAGTGCCATGCATTATTATTACTCTACAAGTTAAAAGGAATATAACTTTACTTTTGTCTAACTATTTTAATTAAAACAAGCCTTATACACAATTCGTGAAATAAATTAGTAAACATATACCCTATCAATGGAGCTATTTGTGTAAGTTTTTCTAGACAGGGACGTATAATACAGAACTATATCAACTCACAACAAATCAAACTGTAAAACGAACTGAAAACTCCACTGAACCCAATAATGTAACATTGCTTCTCACAATTGTTAAGATCTATTCGCAACAGCAGTACACATATAATAATATTACTAACACGACTACTTGGAAATGTTTTTATTTATTAATTTTGTTAAAATACTAATTTAGCTGTTTATTAAGCGGCAATCAAAAAGATGTGTAACGGAGATAGAGGTAAAAGAGTTTAACTATCCGGGCCGTATAACAACAGGAGCTGAGTATATATTGCCATGGTATATGTCTACGGTGAGCTAACTGTTGGATACAGTTCCCTATACGTAGTGCCCTTAATAATGTACGGTTAACGTGAGCTGAAGTTGAAGAAACAAACACACACAATTGGATTTTAAGAATCCAGATAGAATAACTATTGTTGTCATTTTTATTGTTTTGAAAAGAGTAATGATATATTTGTTGTTCTGTAAAACTAAACATAATTTAATATTTATTGTTTTGATGAATTCATCAAATTTAGTAATGTATTAAAATGTCTAATTTCATGTTTTTGTGCATGTGAATTTGTTGACTTATTTAAATTTAAATATATTTTTGTTG
>JAVFBX010237254.1:0-10566 GCA_034783855.1 Mopalia kennerleyi | reverse complement strand
ATATTCCGCTATTACCTCCATGGGTGTAGTATCTGGGGTGAGTGGATATATTATCCATTATCTCCATGGGTGTAGTGTCTGGGGTGAGTGGATATATTTGTCCATTATCTCCATGGGTGTAGTGTCTGGGGTGAGTGGATATATTAGTCCATTATCTCCATGGGTGTAGTGTCTGGGGTGAGTGGATATATTAGTCCATTATCTCTATGGGTGTAGTGTCTGGGGTGAGTGGATATATTAGTCCATTATCTCCATGGGTGTAGTGTCTGGGGTGAATGGATATATTAGTCCATTATCTCCATGGGTGTAGTGTCTGGGGTGAGTGGATATATTAGTCCATTATCTTCATGGGTGTAGTGTCTGGGGTGAGTGGATATATTAGTCCCTTATCACGTGTTTGGTCATTTACTGTGGTAGAGGGAGAATGCTGAGACTGTCAACAGGAAGGCTCCCGAGGACAGATGTCCAACTAAATACTGTGAGCGGGACACTTTACTGCCAGGTTACAAATGGACTTAGAGACCGTTATCTATATGATTTTTACGTGTTCTGTAAAATGAAACCGTAGTGATACATGACTGTTAAAATATTCTTATTTCGTTGTGTTTATTGACAAAGTTCTGTAATTTTATGGTTCTTTGACGGAGTTTTTTTTTCGGATTTCCGAAAACAGCCTCTCAAAACTAAACAGCATCGCTCCTTAATAGGAATTCTTTGTATGCCAGTTTCATGACCGACGGTGGTACAGCAACATTGTGCAATGCTTGAGAATCAATTTGAAACATCTTCTGTGACTATGTGTACTTTTCGTTTTGTTTCGAATATGCTTGGGTACAAGTGTGAACAAGCTCAACTGAATTGGGGGACATTTGTATGAGAATCCACGCACGTCAATATAACGCAATAAGAGTTACGTTAGTCACCTTTCGCATCATACTGACCCTGTGCAAATTGCAAATAGCTTATCGGCTTTCAAACAATATGGCCGTCAAAGTGTAATTTTGCAATATTCATGTTTGTACATGTTGTGAAGACGATCACTCTACAACACATTCACTTCTAGCTTCACATATTGCTTCCTCCTTTGAAGATAACGGATGTGAATGGGTTCGGAGACACTATAGTATGGCTGCCGTTCATACGTTTAACTGCCCTCGTCTTTATGTGTTGTGAACTTGATAGCTTGAGAACAAACTAACCGATTGACTTGAAACCTTGGAGTATACCTGCCTCCTATTAAGACAACGAAGCGGATTACATTTCCGTAAAACAATTTGGCGCCATTGCCTACTTTTACAATCACGTATATATGTGTGTGTGTTGTAAACATAACTTTAAAACATAACATCTGTTTCTACCCCGTTTTTTATTGTATCTCTCC
The DNA here is from genome assembly GCA_034783855.1 of Mopalia kennerleyi. NCBI lineage: Eukaryota > Metazoa > Mollusca > Polyplacophora > Chitonida > Mopaliidae > Mopalia > Mopalia kennerleyi. The sequence goes on along the minus strand of JAVFBX010237254.1, from coordinate 9,185 downwards.
AAGTTCCACAAAACAAAATGATTGCCATTGCATGTTCGTGTGTTATTCACGTCTGTATCTATTGTGAATACAATAACTGAAAATCAATGTTCACGTATTTACTAAAAACGTGGAATGCCAAACAAATCTGTCATTTGTTTAATTTTTATTCGTTACGTATATATATCTTGAAAATGTGTGTTTCTTCTTATTTGCTTCAAAATTAAAATAATGCTTGATTTATTTCATACCACAATCGCGGGGATGGTTTTTACGAGGTTTCTTCACGGTGTTCCACCGTAATGAGCCAGGGTGCAGTGTGAAGTGGACAATCCTTCGTCAAATAAGTGAAATATTCTTGAGTACGACGTGAAACCCCAATCAAACAAACAAACAGGCAACACACATCAATTCTTACCACAGATCAGGATTGCTTTCGACTACATCGCCCAAACCAATTTTCTGATACGTACCATGACCGTTACTCTTTAAGGAAGAAACAGTTCTTAAACACAAGTAGGAAAATGTGGCTGTGGGCATGTTGTCGACACTAAAGTTCTATATAATAGTGTTTTAGTGTCAGATACATCATGAACGTATATTGTGCATGTATGTCACAACACAAGCTAACACACGACATGTGATTGGACAACGAATCAAGCTCTTAAACGAGTTGTTGTTCTTTGAACTTTATAGATATTATGTGAGATTGAGCAACTCTCTAAAGCACTGTTTAACATTTAATGACCAAGCAACAATTAAAAGGGCACAGATATACAAATCAGCATTTTGTTGAATCTGTCTGCTCAATTGTCTGTGGCAGCAGATGATGTATTTATGAAGGGACCAGGTGGTAGCCTGTCTCTTTCTATCTATAACTATCTAATGTTAATAATAATCGTCACAGCTGTGTGGCCTTGTCATCCACGGAGTCTGACACGGCTTTTACCTTATACTCACCTCAAATCCAGCTTGACTAGGATTTTATGGACGACTTGAAGACATTCATGCAGCAGCTCGATGTATGTGACGAACTTTATCAGCGTTTTTGTCGTCACCTTTGACGATAAACCGAGGCATTCTTAACATCCTAAAGTCGATGGATTTCATGCACTATCTGGTCGGGATAAAAGATACAATAGTATGCAGGATTTCACCGCGACCGTCTCTGGAAGACCTTACCGGTGCTGATGAAGGTAGGTCTCGACTTCAATTATCCTCAGGTTAACGAACACCTGATGGTCGGTGTTGGTCTCCGTAGGATACAAATACCTATCGCTAACATTTCATCCTTATTTGAATGCCTGCATGTGATAAATCAGTTTTCTACCACAAAGTTGTAGCAGTTTATCAGTTTCAAAGCTTTACCACGAAGTATGAGTGTCTCTGCTTCACTTTTCCGCCCTGGTCTTGCAAATTAAAACTATGAGTAAATATCATATAGACCCAGATGATAAGCATAATCCACATTGTGACAAAAAGAGGTCCGGGGTGAGTATGTCATATTAGTGATGGGGTGCGTAGGTACCACTTTTTTCTAAGAGGCGCAGTATGCACTATAATGGGAATTACAATTTCACTAACAATACTGTTGGGGTGCGGAGGTATCACTCTGTCCTCAGAGGCGCATTTTTACTATAATGTGAATTACAATTTCACTAACAATATATTGATGGGGTGCTTCCGGGCCACTGTGTTCTCAGACATTCAGTATAGACTATATATAGTGTGAATTACAATCTCTTTGCTAAGAGGCCTAATATACACTGTAATGGGAATCACTCTGTCACTAACAATATTGGTGGGGTGCTGGGATATCACACTATGCTAAGAGGCGCAGTATGCCTCCTTACACTATAGATGAAATATCAATGTCACTTTAATACAGACGGAGCACTGTTTGCTATTAAAGAGGCACAGTATACACTATAGTGGGAATCACAATCTCACTTATAATATGGAAGGGGTGCTGATGTACTACTATGTGTTAAGAACCAATGTTTGAAATGTTCCAGCCAATAGCACCCGGAACTAACAATGCCGTCAGGATAAAAATGAGAGGAAATCGTACACCGATGTTAAACTACTCGGGATTGAATTTGATAATGTTTTAAGTTTAACTAATCGTATTGATTAAATATGTGTAAAGGCAGGACGCTAACTAAATCCTCTCTCTAGACTATCTAGAGTTTTAAACAACAATGTGAAATTGGCTGCCCTCAAGTCTTATATTAGGTCTGGGACCTAAAATGGTCCCAAGTTAGATTAACATTAGAATGTTGTCTGTTCAACAATAAAAAAATAACAATTGTTGTGCATTGGAATTTATAAAGCGGTAAATGGGATTACTCCTTCATATGTCCAATCATTGTTTAAAGTGAAAGATTCTTTTATGACTTGAACAGACGCTCAAATCAGGAAGTACCGCTTGTAAAAATGACTAAATATGGGTTCAATAGTTTAATTTATGTGGGGTCTATCTTGTGGAAAGCGCTACCAGATGTTAGCAGAGAGGCTCGCTTTAATAGAAGAATGAGAAAATGGACAGGATGATACCTCCTATATTATTTCTCCACTTGTGTGTATGCGAATACAAAGCCCTGGACAAATCACTGACTATGTAGGTATATATTATCATGTATACTTAACAGAAGGTTATTTTAACTAAGTGATATTAATTGTTATAACAAAACAAAGAATTTTTATTTTGATTTAATGTGTACAGATTTATATTTCATATCACAATCCAAATCTTCATGTGAACAGAAAAAAATCATGTTTATAACTGACTACATATAAAAGATACAAAACCAATATTATATATAAAACTAGAATATTAAATTCATTTAATATGCACATATTTGAAATAGAAAAAAAAACTAGTTTGTATCTTGGATAGAAACGTAATTCTATATACATATAAGAATATTATAAACTTTATGTTATGTTTTTAATAATATGTCACCTGCACCTAGTCGGTGACAATAGCCTCTTGTAAGGTAATGTTCTTTGTTTTTATGTATCAAACCTACTGTAAATGAAATATCTTATCTTATCTTAATAGGCGCAGTATACACTATATTGGGAATTACAATTTCGCTAATAATAAAGGTGGTGTGCTAATGTACCACTTCGTGTAAGAGGCGCAGTATATACACTATAATGGGAACTACAGTATCACTAACAATATTGATGGGGTGATGAGGTACCACTTAGTTTTAAGAGGCGCAGTAGGCCCTATATACACTATAATGGGAAGTACAGTATTACTAACAATACTGATGGGGGGATGAGATACCACTTAGTTTAAGAGGCACAGTATAGTATACACTATAATGGGAATTACAGTATCACTAACAATACTGATGGGGTGATGAGGTACCACTTTAAGAGGCGCAGTATATATACTATAGTTGGAACTACAGTATCACCGATGAGGTGCTGAGGTACCACTCTGTTCTCAGAGGTGCAGTATACGCTATAGTGGGAATTTCAATCTCACTAACAATATTGATGAGGTGATGAGGTACCACTCTGTTCTCAGAGGGTCAGTGACTCAGTATACGCTATAGTGGGAATTTCAATCTCACTAACAATATTGATAGGCCTCGGAGGTACCACTTTAGGCTTAGTGGCGCAGTATACACTATAGTGGGAATTACAATCTCACTATAAACAATAACAATTATTAAATGTTTTTCAGAAGGTCGTTACTATTATAAGAAATTTGTAACAACGCCCACCCGGGATCGGGTGAGCTAGCTAGTGGTAGGTTCCAAGCTCCGGTCTTTTGGTGCCCATTGGGTTGAAAGCGTCACGAAATATGGCTTTTTGTACTGTAAATGGTCAAATCTGGTTTACGTCCTTTCCCCGTTATGCGTGCTTCCATTCACCCATTCACACTTAGCTTGCACGCCGTTATGTGATATAAACTTAAGGCCAGACTGGGTACCTGAGGGGTATTTTTCAGAAATAATTAGAAATTAAATGCAAACATTTTCTGAGATATGTACTAAGATGCAACTTGGTAAAAAATAAAGTTTTCCCAAAAAAAAATGTCCCACTGGTTGCTACGCTAACAACATTTTTCAATCAACAGGTAAGTGTTGACGGAAAAGTAAATATATCCATAACTGTTCATTTGTTTTTCACAATTCTTTTTATTACATGTTTAGACCTACTCCTGCTATAAAATGACAGAAGGAATTTTAGCTAAGTCATTTGGAATAAAGTTTTTTATTTGACAAAACAAACCTCTATCCTCGGAACTGTCAAAAATGTCCCGTAAAAGTACCATAAAACACACAGGTAAACAAATATTGCAAAAAGCTTGTCATATTGTGGAGTACACCCATTTTTAGCAATTCTCAAAGATTCAAAAGAAAATACACATTTTAAACGATTATACAATATTTCTTGTCTGAAATTTTGAGTTTTGAGAAAATGACACTTTTAGGTATAAGGATATTTTCAGGAAGATTTCACTGTTACCGTCCAATAAAATGTATGCTTTCGGAATGTGGCATCGTAGTTGTTTAGGTGATAATATTCATATAAGGACTGTAAAAGTCATTTTTTTTGTTGCTAAATAAACAAATTATAAGTCAAAGACAATAGGTACAGTTTTAATTTCCACACAATTCAACAATTTTTCGATATATTTCAATGCTATATCACACATAGGCATAAGTTATGATGTCCAACGATGTCAAAAGTGAAAAAAGAAAAATTTCATAAAAATTTCAACAAAAAAATTTGCTGAAGGTGCAGTGTCTGGCCAGCAGATTGTGCTGAAGCATTTACTTTGTCCCTGCAGACAGACTCTCCTGGAGTTTTCAATGTGCCCCTTCCTGTTTCACAGACACCACAACAAGATTTAACATTATGATCAAGGCCACATTCAATAATTGTACAATTAAATTCCAATTAAAACACATGTAATAAAAATGTGGTTACTTGAAACAAGTTGAAACAAATGTTACACAAAATTAAACAGAATGAAAAAATATAAACATTGAATTGTTTTAAATCTAATATAAACGAGTTTGATTTTTTTTAACACATTTTTAAAAATTTGGACTGTGTTAATGATTGAATTATTGATTTTTTTTTATTGTTTTGGCGTTTTAGCTCTTTATTATACTTCACTCATTATATACTTTGGAATAGAAACCGAGTTCGGCGTCACTGACAGTAGGAAAGTGGTAATAATATGCCTTATTCATCATTATAGGCCCTTCATCACTGATTAACAGCCCTCCATATCACATAAGCTGGTAATCAGTGATGTCAGGCAAGAAATAAGAATACCACCCAATAAAATTGTGTTATTGTTATATTCGAATATTATAATATTAAAGTTTTATGCCCTCTGGTTAATCATAGCTTGTTTGAAGTGTAGCGATGCTGTCTCTACTTATCACTTGAGAAGGATCGACTTTTCAACTTGATCAAAACACTACATAATCTATGGTTGTGTTAGTGTCAATTATTGTTGGAATTCACCCAGGTCATGAACGTGAATTACCCTGGAGCACTAATCAATCAGTCATGTAAGATCTTAATGCATGTTTTCTTTTCCTTTCATTTCTCAGGTTATGGTGGGAAATTATCAGCTCAGTCATTGCTGGAGATTATTTTTGAGATGCCAGAACCCCAAGTTGAGGCAGCGCCTCTGAAAAGGAGAGAAGTTAATGTGGTTGAAATTGACAAATCAGGTACTGTCCGAAATCCCTTTTCTGCAAAATTTGGTTATACATTACATTTTTCAACAGATAATCATAAATAATATAACGTTAAACTTGGTAGGATTAAAGTGTGTTGAAGAGCTTATTCTATCTCTACGTTATGGAGAGAGAAAACAATTCTGCTCACAAGGCATTTATTTTCCTTGTCAAAATATATATTTTCCCCTTATCTATGAACGTAGACTGATTAGTGTTTAACATCCTACTTATTGGTAGTTCACTTAAATCTAGGTGGTGTTCATAATCAATAGATATGCAAACACAACCCTTTTATGAGTAGTATTTATCTTTATTGGTAAATCAATATTCCTCCAATGCCTAGTTATGATGACATACATGTAACAATGCTTGAAACACAAGGACTGAAGCCAAAGGTCTCTGTATCCATGATCAGTAGTTTAAACATTGAACTAACTGGACACAATACATCTGCCCTCGGCCATGGCTCAGTTGTAGTATGTCTGTTTACTAATCCTACTTTGATGTACCGTCCACGGGTTGAAGTCGGCCTGTCAACTATCAGGTATATGAGTGAGTCATATGGTGTGGCTCCTGCAGTTGTGGGGCTGGTTGATTTATCGTCGTATTTGAGCAAGGAACAGTGACCTACATGTATGCTTGAAAAGAAACAAACACCTAATGTTTGTGTGTTTTTGCAAAGCTGGGAATAATCAATCAGAAACTGTCAAAATTTGTTAAGATTCATTTAAGTCTAAAGTCAAAATCTGTATGTTTCTTCATGTATATCGTCCATGAAGCCCGGTATTTTTATGTAAAAAAAATAAGGACATATGCATTGGCTTCTCTGCTATTTGAGGTTTTCTGTTTCCATGTTCGTGGGGTTTTCTGTGTAACTTAATTTATTTCAGTTGTCTGACAGTGTCGCGGTGAAATTTTACGAAATACTTGTCATGTACAGCTATCCTGAGAACTTATAAAGATATGTTAGAATACAAGTAAATTCTTTTTTAAACTGTAACATTTGGACTCATTTTTTGTGTGTGGACAATTTGGAGTAGTCATCCAAATAATTTTATAGGTTGGCTACTGAAGTTTAAAAAAAAAAGAGCTAGGGTAATTTTGGATCAAAATCTTGTTTCAGTATAAAATATGCCATTGGAATGTTTGTTTACCGATGTATTTATAGACAGTAAATTTATTTATATTCCATTATGAAATATATATCTGCTTGTAGTGTCGATCAGTTTCCACTGAACATCAGAGGATGGTCCTCCTCCATGGATGTAGGATAGGAGTAATGTCCTAGCATAATCTGTGGGTTAATGGCAGGATAATCCTGCCAACATCCTTGTAGGATATACAGTCAAAACATGGCTGTAATATATATGTTATTTATATTTAATTGTTATAGGGGGCCTCAGAAAGACCAAATGTTAATTTGATTGAGTGTATTCACTCTCTGAAAAAAAAGTTACGATTCGCAACAAATTGATTTTAGGAAATCTGACTAAAAAATTTGTAATGTTACATGCATCTGCAAAAATACATTATATCAAGACAATGTTGTAAACTTAATTATGCCAGCTCTTTAATTTATATAATCTGTGTTTAAATTAAAATTATAAAAAATAAGCGACATGAAATTAATTATAAAATCATTAATATTCTTTTGTTTTTCCAGAGAACAAATGCTCTGTTCTCACCAATCAGTCATACAAGTGAAATACCTTTAAGGATACTCTATCATAGTTTCCACGTATTGTATATTGAGCACTTATTCACTGATGCCACATGGGGTTGATTAGTGTTAGTCTATAAAGAGATTGATCACAGCTTGCATGGAATTCAACTAACATTTGACACGATCAGCTCTTGTCGATTTTATAGGAAAAACTGGTATATTTCACCATCTATATAGATAATTATTTGTGAAACATATAGAATGGGTCAATTCGATATTATAAACAGATTGTGAAAAAAAAAAAATTACTTAAAAGAATCGAGCATAAAAGAGGTAAAACGGTCGTAAAATAGATCAGAAATACATTTGACCTCTTTTCTCTGCTTTAATTTTTCAGTGTACCGTACTTGGGAAAATGCCTACTCCTTGGCTGTTATTATACCCCACGGAACTGATTTTTTGCACATTTCATCTCAACATATAGAACTAAAAAACAGTCATTCAGATTTTTAGTATCTTTGTTCGTTTTTGAGATATAGTTATAACAAGTTGATATTTCCCTATTTTGACTCATTTTTTGGATTTTTGACCTTTAACACAATATTGCAAGAAAGCTAAGACAAACAGGAAAAAACTGAATGAATGTTTTTTGGTTCATATAATGTATTATACGTTGGTATAAGATTGAACAGTTGACGTCAATGGTGTAAAAAAAGTTGCAATTTGAAAAAGAGGTAGCCAAAATGTACTTTTTCTGCGAAATATTTTTTTCTGTAAGAAAAAAATAATTTACTTGTTATTGTTCTGCAGAAAAAGACGTTTCAGAATATATATACATGTGTTGCAAAATTCACAATAGTTAAGAAGTAAAATGGCGAAATGTAAAATATCTCTGTAGTGTAGGGGAGTATCTTTAAGCATGACAGGGTAACCCCAATTACATTTTAAATTTGTTATCACTTTTTTGTGTTGTAGACGGTGCAGGGCAGAGTGATAGTGCTAGTGCCAGTGCCATGTTCGCACCACAGCTCGGGGATACTCTAGGTATGTATTATTTATTGTCTGTTTTGGGATATGTTTTTCAGAACTGAAGACTGGTTTCTGTTTTATAGAACAATGGTATTTCAAACTTTTGAGTCAAATTTGTTATTAAGGCGAGAAGGCGATCGTTGTACTGGTAAGGATTTGGGCCTTCTGTGAAGATTTATTGGTAGTCCAGCTTCACTTATTATAGTGAATAACACAGGGAGAGACAATCTATGCATTTATACTGTGCTGTGCCAACAAGATACAGCAGTTGAACTACGCCAGCATTCAGGCAGCTTCACTTATTATAGTGAATAACACAGGGAGAGACAATAGTGGTTATAATCCCTCCATACTATATCCCAGGTGACATCCATTGTTCCATGACTTTTTCACACATCATTCATCCAGCATAGAATTCATCTCCAACTGCTTGCCTCTATTCTGTACACAAACTTTGCAGCCATTGAAAACTTCTGGTTTATATATGGACTGCGCTTTTTGTATTCAATGTTAGCTCTAGATATACTTCTTAACTTCCTGTTATTACACGAGGAGTCCACTTTGAACTGGGAGCCCTCAGGACAGGGTTAATAGTTAAGGTAGGTCAGCCCCTTCGAGGTAAAAATTTGTCTTTTTTTATTTTATTTCTTAAAACGAAAATTCACATTATTTGCCTGCATTTAGTGAAACAATTATTCAAAAATTCCACTAAGAAGTCCTTAAATTTTAAGTTTGAAAATTGTGATTCAGTGCATTGTCAGAGTACAGCCGGATGGTTTCTGCCCTAA